>OX381714.1:36261359-36486359 GCA_947462335.1 Harmothoe impar
AATTCAATTTCAATTTTATTCACACACAACCCCTTTCGGGGCAAAGGAGAAAGGATAAGATAATACATGCCGGGTGTAGCCGAAAGTTACATTGGCATCACCGGATACATATATGCCATGAACATGCGTTTATGGATGTAGCATATAAAATAAGTTAGATACATAAATGGACTAGATACATAGAGTAGCACCATTCCTAGTCAGATCTATGATAATGAGGTTGAACATAAATGTGTTCACTGTACAAACATAGCTGTCATGCGTAGTTTCAATGGACGACTAACCTGAATACACAGGTGACTAATCTACATGTACATATATTACAAGTCGAGCTATTGTTGTGTTAGGCAGCAAAATATAAATAAAGCTGACATGGTCTCGCAAGAAAAGGATGGGACAGAGCATGCAGTCACCTGAATGAGTGAAGAGGACATAGCACCATGCCACCCATATTAGCACCTCAGTTCAGATTTGAACTGTTGTTTATTTTGTAGGTTTCTGCTGTCTCTTTTCCATCCTTTTCTTCACCAACTTATCCTTGAGTTGCAAAGCCCTCAAGTTACTAAAAGATTGTTTTATAGAATTTTTCTTCTTAGGCAGGCGTTTATTTTTGGTGTTAGTGCAGGCTTTATTGTCACTTTTGGCCCTATTGTGCACCATGCTTTTAAAACTGGCCATGATAATCCTACAAAATTTGGACAAGTTCGATAAAACCTTTGAGTCTTGGCTATTAAGAAGCCTTTCCATCATCCCAATGTTAGGGTTTGATGTGAACTCCTTGTTGATTAGTAAAAGTCTCTCGCTATTGAAGGCTTTGCACACAAATAGATAGTGAAACTCATCACCAATTTCGTTCTGGTCACATAATGTGCATTTTCGCTTCTCTCTTTCAATACCATTGTACCTACCAGCCACTACTGGTAGGTGGTGGTTACTACATCTGAACCTGCACAGATCAGTTGCCTCCTTTTTGTTCAGGATTGTAAGGTAGTTTTCTAGTTCTAGGGTCTTCTTATATATTGAGTAGCTTGTACAACGACTAGAATCTGAAATCTTACTGTTCCAATTTTGCTTTTCTATACATAGTATTCTGTCTTTAAATACATGTTTTTTATGGGCTGGGTTAATATACCTAGGGTCTTCATCGAGAATGCAACCAAGACCGCTGCTATCTAGCGTACTTTTTATACAGTTCAACCAGTCAGAGTTGTAACCTTCATCGGTTTGATTGGATCTAAGTATGCTATATATACCAGATGGGCTGAGAGGTAGACCACCAAACTGCCCAGAATGTATCAGGTATGAAGCCATATAACAGGCACTGTACACTTGACTTGTTTGGGTCGCCAAATAATAACATAAAATGAACGAGTAAGATACAACTGGATGTACGACGACGAGTTTGGGTCGCCGTATCGCACGGTGCGCACGACTGCCCAAATAAGTCGTCGCACATTGAGTTGTATCTTTACGAGTTCTTTTTTTGTTTTATTATACCTAGCATCACTTTATCATACCTAGGCCTAGCATCACTTTATTATACCTAGCATCACTTGTAAAAGGTCTGCCATCCTCCCAGTCGCAGTAAAGCTACTTCTGTATTGCACACGTGTGATACACACGTATGTATTACACACGTAGGGTGTCCGGCGCTCCCACCTTGTAGGGATAGACTTGTCATATGCTAGGTATAATAAATACTTGTCCAACTTAAATTAACACGTAGTGGTAGGCCTAGGCTAAGACTATCAAAGGCTAAGCCTAACCCCGGGCGTTTGACACATGTCTCCGAGTCTGACTCCTACCCCCCCAGCCGTAAATTGACATTTTTGTGAATTTGGTTTTGACTTTTGTTGCCAAAGATAAATTCACTCGACGTTTGAATACAGTGTCACTTCCTAGCTACCCTAATTAATTAGGACTATACATAGGCCACCAAAGCATGCAGACACAACAATATTTTGGACACTAAATGGCAAATAAATTGACAGTTTTGACTTGAGTATCATTATCAACAATGGCCGTTGACAAGAGTCGGTGTGGAATCTCAATTCCGAGATTTTCATTTTGAGAATGACTCGGAAGAGTTTGGATTTATACAGCAGAACAAACATGGTGCTACTATTAAAATAATGCGTAGACGAAGCGCATTTCTTTTGCGTATGTTGTCATGTGTATTAGTACATGAGTTATTCTTTACCTGCAGTACAATCTAAAACGTTGTTTAGTCTTTTGCGATAATTCCGACGGCTTTTTCCACCATGATGCTTTCTAGGAAGGTCAAGGTCGGATGACGTTGTTGTTGTTTCCCTGAAGGTGGCGCTTCAATCGGATTTTAGTTCTCGGGCTTCTCACCAGACCGCGTGCACGACTGTTTGGCAGCTTTTGCAACCAGTGGGCGGAGACAAATTCAGTATTTTAGTCTCATATTCATCTTTATTTGTCCTGAATTCATATTAAAATGCTTCTAGTCATTGATGACACTCACAAGGAACATCTGTCCTTCTTGACAGATGTGTCACTTGACGGTAAGTCCTCATTAAAAAAACAACTTCTTATATTATCGCTCAGATGTCTCAAGTGGGAGTGACAGCTGACATCCATCCTGTTTTTGATAGCACAGATGAAAGAGCACTCTTTTCTGTGATAATAGGACTCATGATGAGTCTAGCAATACTGAACACCCACACTCATAGTCATAGAGACAGGGATTACCGGTACACCTAAAGTACTGGTAAGAATGTTCTTAATCAATTCAATTCAATTTCAATTTTTGTTTATTCACATCCTCTTGTGAGGTGAAGGAAAGAAAAGAAGAGAGAAAATCAGATTCAGCCGATAGTTACAATGGCATCACTGATGTACAAAGTTATGGTACAAATTTATGAGGTTAACAATAAACTCTCTGTTATGCGTAGATCTATATAATAGACACTAAGAGTTTGCGGACTCTATATTTGACTAGGTAAAATTTACAGTCTGTCCATAGCGGTTGATCAGACTTTGATTCAGATTTTGGATCAGACTTTTTTTCTTTTTTTTTCTGATAGATTTATCATTTATTCTACCTCATCTTACATGAGTGGCAATATTGTACAGCAGCTTCTCTTATCCTTCATGACAAGTACAATATTATGGCTTTAAAATGTCTAAATTGTCTTATCATATACAACAAGACTTTGGACCAGACTTTGGATCACACTTCAGTTCAGACTTGAATTCAGACTTCAGTTGAGACTTCGGATCACACGGTTGGAGTTGGGACTTGGGTTGGGGTTGCAAATGTTGCACAAACAAGCACAAACACAATCACTTTACCGGTATTTAACTCTGACAATCTGACAATCAGTCCCTCTTGCCCCATGAATCCTGAGTTGCCCTGTGATGTGTAATAGTCACTCTTCCTCTTTGATATTCACATGATTCTATGCCATAGGTATCACAGCTTACAAAAAACAATTTCCCCGAGTCAACCGTGATCCCTATCACTATACCCTTCATTTCTCTTGCAGTGGTGCGTGAATTCTGCCGGATTTCAATAGAGTTCATCAAGACCGGAGCGACTCCAAAAGTGTATCAAGTTGCAGCCCGTGAGTTATACAATGTACATACTTCTCTCTTGAACCATTTCACCACCTCTATTCAAATGAGTATTGTCTGTCTAACAGCCATGTACACCATACGCTATCTTAATCTTTCACATTATACAACACGTTCTGCTGGACTGATCTTTTTGGCTGCCCATAGTTTCCTTGAAAATGACGATTTTATGTTGACTTAATCAGAGATAATTATGATCATAATATATAAGATAATTTCTACCTCTGCTGATTAAGAGACTCCTAGCCTACAAAGTATTTAGGTGATGAGTTAAGTTTCCTTCCACTTCCAGAAAAACTCGAGGTTGATGTTACCACAGTGCAGCATGGTGTGGAGGGCCTGATGTACCTCATGACTGAAAGTGCCAAGTTACTGGTATGCCTCCCCTTTCTTAGCCCTTGTACATAATTATTAGGCCGAGTGTCAGTCCTTCTGCGTTCCAAAAAGAGGCTACGAGCGCGGCCTAATAACCAGTATTCAATTCAAAGTTTTAATCGATTTCCCGATCGCCATCTAGGGAAAATGGAATAAGACAGACAACCCACATTTTGGACATACGCATATATAATGGGTGTGGACCACCAAATTCGACATGGCGACATGGCTATTTCTTAAAATCGACATGAGACATGAGACCTAGTGACATTCGACATGAGCCTAGAAAAACATAGTGACATGCGACATGAGCAACTCTTAAAATCGACATAGGACATGGGCATTTTAAGCGACATTGACATGTGACATGGCCATTTTTTAAGATCGACAATCGACATGGGGACCCCCCATCCAGACCCCCTATATATTTCTGTATGTACAGAGAATTCATTTTGTGATAAACGCACTGTCCTATTATTGTTGTTAATGATAACAGGGAAATCGGGGTATAAGTTGGAGGGGTGAGATGTAGCATCGTATCATCTGGTGTATAAAGCTTTATTTCCTTTCCCGTTTCTCCATACATTCTAACTGAGTCTTGTTATCTCCAGCTAAATGACATGGACTTCCAGGACTCGATCCTGACGCTGGGTTTCTCTGAGGACCTGAAGGGGGCTCTGTTGTCGCTGTACCAGGAGCACCGACAGGAGGTTCGGCAGTTAGTCGGGGAGCTGGCCATGGACCTACCCCACTACCACAACCTCGAGTGGCGCTTTGACGTCCAGGTACGTCCACCCCTTAGAGTTAGACCCTTAACCCTTTATTATAAAGGATGATATGTTTTCTTAAAGCAACATTTTCAGTCGTTACGCAGCAACACACCCCGTCATAGCCTTTTTTTGGCCTTTAACTAGTAGAATTTGACAAGACTTACTTGTTAAGTTGTAGTAAAATTAGGATTTTACCGAGGGCACACTTCGTGGTGCCGGGGTGACTAGATGAGAAGGAGGCCGCCCTGCGCATGCGTAGTCAGGTCTTAAGAGCTAGTTGAAGAGGTGAATCCACAAAATTCACTAAAATTAATTAAAATTAACCACTAATCCCAGTGTACCTTGTGGTAATAATACCCAAAAATAAAATATAGAATAAAGTCCTCCTACAAGCTAATGTGCTAGATGAGAAGGGTTACCGGGTGGGCAGGGCATCTAGTCACCCCGGCACCACAAAGTGTGCCCTCGGTAAAATCCTAATTTTACTACAACTTAACAAGTAAGTCTTGTCAAATTCTACTATTTTCCCTCGGCCACACTTCAAGTGTTGCCGTGGTAACTCGATGAGAAGTTTAGAGCGTGGATGAACAAACTCTTCAACTAAAATGAGTTATATGAATAATGTATTAAGTTAATAAAATTGCCTGCAACTCCAGAAAATAAACTTACAGTTTTATTTCTGATTTACCAACAATTTCAATTCCCTTTAAGGGCATCAATGCCAACATGGAATACAGTAATGCACATAACACGATACTCTCAAGCATTTAACAACAGTGTTTCAGCGACATCTGTGGGGTCCATTTCAATTTCCTTGTCGTAAAAGACAGCGAACGAGGTGGCACTTCTCCACCCCGCTTGTTTCATGATGGAATTGATGCTAACCCCAAGACTCTTTGCTTTGCTTGTGGAAGCCCCTCTAGTAGAGTGCAATTTCCACTTCACAGTGTTTACACCAGACAAATCCATAATATGCAAAGCCCACACTGCCAGGGTGTTTCTGGAAATTCCCTCGTGGGGAAAAATCGATGAGATAAGCAGTTGTGACTCATAGTCCGGTCTGAGATTCTCAGTCCTTTGAATGTAGTCCTTTAAGGTAGCTACTACACAAATTCTAGGATCCATGGTGAACTCCTTGATCTGTATTGTGCTAAGTCTGTCCCCACATTTGTTTGATTTCAGCAACTTTGACAAACTAAACACAACTTTGTTGCCCTCAAACTTCATGTTTGTCATCTCTAATGCGATGATTGTCTGTCCTCGTTGGGAGGTAGTTAACAGCAGTAACATGGCTAATTTCATAGAAAGTTCCCTGAGGGTTAACTTGTCATTTGACCCCCAAACCTTTAACAAACTTAGAACACTTTGTACATCCCAAAACGTTGGGTAACGGGGCCCTGGTGGCTTCCTCTCATACGCCCCCTTAGTCAGCCAGCACACATCACGATGTTGTCCTACTGGTATACCCCCGATAGGGGGGAGCACTGCTGAGAGTGCTGAACGCGCCGTGTTAAGCGCACTATGTCCTAACCCTGATCTCTGTAAATTTCCAAGGAATGCACAGACCTCCGGTATGTTAGGGTTTAGGATTTCCACTTTTTCCTCAAGACAAAAGTCACACCATTTCTTAATATAAGTTGTGTACGTTTTCTCTGTGGTGTACCTAAAGGCATCCAGGATGAGCCCTATAGAATCCTCACTATAGCCTTCCTTCCTCAGTCTTACTCTGAGCAAATAAGAAAAGCTACCAGTTCTAAAGTCCCTAGTCTTTTCCAGTTGTTTGGCCTTCCGTGTGGTAGGATGTTGTCTTTTTTCTTTCTGAATTCGATCTTTGCTGTTGCTATGGTGCAGAGTCTGCCCCACCAGTGCTGTCCTTTCCACTTCGGTGTCACTACTACGGCCTTGGCTTGGTCCAACTCTATTTTCTGGACCACTCGACCGAGGAGGCTGAAAGGCGGAAAGAAATAGAGAAATCCGTTAGACCAGTCAAGTGTGAATGCATCAACTTCATGGCATTCAGGTTCAGGGTCATAGGACACATAGCACGGAAGTTTTGTGTTGATTCGTGATGCAAACATATCTACATCAGCCACCCCAAACTCCCTACAGATTCTCTTGAGTTCCCACTGAGTATCGTCTGAAAACTTCCTTGACTTGTAGTCAGCCAATACATTCAACTTCCCCGGAATGTGAGTAATGGTGATCCAGTTCTTTCTAGTTTCACCCCACTCCCAGATGAGTCTGGCCTCATCATTACATGGTTCTGATCTAACTCCCCCATGATTCTTGACGTAGGCAAGTGCAGTGGTGTTATCAGTGTGAACTTTCACATGACACTCCTCCTGCAGCACCAGACTGTTCAGTCCATGTCTAATGGCCATCATTTCTTTGACATTGATGTGGAATTGTTCTTCATTGACAAGCCATCTACCCCCGGCTGTGATCAGTCCCTTGTGGGCCCCCCAGCCGTCATCCGAAGCGTCGGTATAGATTTCGATGTCTGGAGTCCCCATGGTAATTACTTTACAAGCTCCTACCCTAAAGTTCTCCAGCCACCACCAGATGTCCTGTTTTCCTTTGATTCCCAATCTCATTTTCCCATCAAAGTTACCTCTAGATCTTTCCAAGGCCTGGTTCTTTTCCCTTTCTAGCCCCTTGATATGTCCTTTAGCATACTGGGCTGCTGGGGCGTACGCCGTCATCAAACCCACAATGCCTGCTACTTCTCGTATGGTGGGCCTATCCCTACCCAGGATATCAATGGCTGCATCCCTGAACTTATCCAACTTATCCACTGTAGGAGTGACTGTCATTTGCTCCGAATCTAAGTTGAATCCCAAGAATGTGACCTGTGTGTCCGGCACCATCACCGATTTCTCTGTATGCACCACAAACCCGAGGTTGTCTAACATGCTGGCTAGGTCCCTAGTCGTTTGTGCACACTGCTCTTGAGTGTCGGCCATTATGAACGAATCATCTATATAAGGGAAACACTGAGCCCCTTTGCTCCCAAGCTTGGCATAGATAGGTTTCAGAATTTTGGTGAAAATTCTTGGTGCACAAGATAATCCATTTGGCATGGCCACAAATTCATACATTTGGCCATCCCAAGTGAATCTCAAGTACTTCCTGTGTTCACTAGCAACCGCTACACTGTAGTATGCGTCTCGTAGGTCAATGGAACTCATGAAGCAACCGGGCCTAATCATGTCTAGTGCCGTCTGCATGGTGGCCATTTTGAAATGTTCATACTGAACATGTTTGTTAAACCTTGTGAGATATAAAATCAGCCTATGCTGCCCATTTGGTTTCGGCCTTAGGAAGACATTTGAGACAAACTGTCCTGGGGTAGGGTCAACTGGTACTATAACCTCCTTTATTAACAGCTTGTCAATCTCTCCGCACATGATCCCATGCTCCTCCTGTGTCATCCTGAACTGGAAAGGCACTCTTTCCTGCACAGGTTCAGACACGAGTGGAATGTACACCCCTTGGACCATTCCCAACACCCAAGGGTCTTTAGTAATCTTGAACCAATTGTCAACCCTTTTAGCAATACAACCAGCTTTAAAGTTATCAACAGTGTTAGATAGCAAGGGGGTACCCACCTGTGGTGTAGTTAGCGGGACCCCCGCTTCTGAAAACCCGGTTTGTTGTTTGGTCCAGTCTGGGGCCTAGGACCCCTGAATCTGGGGCCTGGGTGCCTCTGCTGCATCAGGAAAGGTTGGTTCATCTCCTGGCTGCCGTAAGGCGGAGGGGGAGGGAACCGGTTACCACCACCCCCATGGTTATGGTAGCTGGACTTGTTAGCTTGCTTGTGTTGGCCCCCTCGCGAACCTCTCTTGTGTGGGGCCTGTGGCTGTTGTTTAGCAGCTGCAGCCTTTGACGCAGCCTTAGCAGACATGCTCTCAGCTGTCTTCTTGGTTGCGTCATGTTTCTTTTTGTTCTCTGTAAGGTCTCCGCCGAATAGGAACTTGCCAGTGTTGGTCTCCTTAGCAGCTCTAGCCAAGAATCTCTGGCAGTCGTTAAGGATAGCTGGCTTAATCTGCTCTCTACGTCGAGTGGTGAGGCAGTTGATGGTCGCTGCAATAAGCTGAAAACCATCTGTGAGGTTTTTGGTGAGCTTATTGAGGGCCGTGTCAGAACCCCCTTTCTCTAGCATCAGCGACCCCAGTGGCGTCAGTGCCACCAAAGCAGATAAGAGGTAGCCCTGAAGCTTTTCCACCATCCTCTCTGCTGCTTGGATGTCTGGATGATCCTCAATGACAGATTTGAGCTCATCTTCCAGTATCGGTACTACCATTTTCTGGACATTCTTGGGCTGTGGGTAGATCTTGAATAACTCATCCCACTCAGCCTTAGCCCTTCTATCTTCAAAAATGAAATCCAGAAGATCTGCCATATCTTTCTCTAGTTCAAAATCTTTGGAAGCCGCTTTCTTCTTTAATCTCTTTGCCGCCAACATAGCTTTAAGCGCTCCTTCTGGCTTGGAGGTAACCCCCAAATCATCCTCAGAATTGTCAGATATTTCATGTTTCCTCTTACCATCTGATTTGCCGGCCTCTGAATCCTCTGACACGGCACCCTCTTCCTCTTCCTCCTGATATCCATAGTAGTAAGGATAGGGGCTGGGTTGTTGCTGTCCATAATTATAATAGGACTGCTGAGGCGCATAATTTTGCTGCCAAGGCTGTTGTGGCTGCATAGGGTGCATTCGTTGATAAATGGGTGCACCCCACTGCTGCTGGTATCCAAACCCAGTGTTGTAGGTCGGAGGGGCCATATATTGCTGCCCCCAGTTCCACTGTTGTTGTGGCTGCTGTTGTTGCTGCCACGGAGTACACATATTGCCGTTGAAAGGTTGACTGCCTTGCCCACCGGGCAACAAACCATTGTTGCTACCCGCTAGGTTGTTGGCGACTGGTTGCCCAAGTGGTTGCGTAGGGCCGCCTTGGTTATCAAGCGCTCCCAGTGACGTCACCGTCGAAGTAGGCGCACCTCCCAACGCTGATGTAGTTGTAATCACCGTGGCGGGCGCCATCGCTGCCAGGTAGGCCTACATAACCAGATGGTTTGCCCTCTGCATTAGCCGCCATTTTGTGCGATAACTAATTCAGATTAAGTCAGCTGCAGCTCCCATTAAGGAAATAACTGTGGATGACCTGGCACTTGGACAGAGTCCTTGCTGAACAGATGGTGACGGCGCCCCGAAGGTCGTCCTAGCACCCAGAATCTGTCACAACAAAAAAACAAAAGAATTCATTAGTTCAGCAGTCTCAAATGAACACATTGTGATCACGAGCACATAAAGAACTAATTTCACATACATAATAGTGGTCTGACCACTAAATAAATACTTACCTAGCTCAATTCTACACAGAATTGTCGATGGTTGACCAAAACGACTTCTGCACGAGCGTCCAACTGACTACGCATGCGCAGGGCGGCCTCCTTTTCATCGAGTTACCACGGCAACACTTGAAGTGTGGCCGAGGGAAAAACAGGGCTTTGATATTATCCTTACGTTTATTAGTCAATTATGATAAAAGCAGAGCTGCCAACCTCAAAACTTCCAAAATCGTATTTTTTGGGTGATTTTTTGCCTGAAAAGTGTATTTAGCGTACTCCCTTCCCCCCAAAAGCGTACTAAAAGCGTACTTTTGATTTAGGGTCCCTGCATTAATATAACATTAATAAAAACATGATAATTTATCTGTTCCATATGATAGCCTGTAGCTCCAAATATCTATGGCCCATAGATATTTGGAGCTACGGGCTATCATGGAACAGACAAATAGTGTGGGCCCGGACCTTTAGCTGTGGGCCAGGGAATATATTTTGCTCTTTTCAAAGAGAAAATCATATATATTCCTGGGTTATCTATGTTAAAACGAGACCAAATCGCCTCATTTGCTCACATTTTTCTCTTTCCAATGACATACTACATGACTATATTCATCAGGAATGTTCCTATCAAATATCTTGCAAAATTTTCTGTGGGCCACCCGGGCCCATAGGAAGGTAATTCTCAGTAAAACTACGGGCCCGGACCCAAAATTATGGGCCATTAGCTCCCGGGGCTGGGGGGGGGGGGGGGCGAGAATTATCTAGGACTAAAATGTGTACTCAATATATATGAAATAATAGCCAATAAAAGCCAAAAAGCGTACTGCATACCTCAAAAGCGTACTAAATCGTACTCAAAATGCAAAAGCGTATTCTGGCTCAAAATGAGGCCAAAAAGCGTACTAATACGCCAAAAGCGTACTACTTGGCAGCCCTGTAAAAGTTTTTCTCAGGTCTAAATTAAGTCAATTTATTATTAATCTGTGAAATGTGCTAAATTCACCAAATCATTCTGAACATAGAAGTTTTTGGCCAGGTTACCTGAACACAACAGCTGTTTTCTTGACGATATCCCCAACGTTGATGTAATTTTTATTTTTTTCCCATTGAATAGCTGAATAATTATAATTAATTTCCACTTATTCCCACCATGATTATTTGCAGCTGGCTAGTCGCAGTCTGCGGCACCAGGTGGCACCCACCATCCTGCTCAAACTCCACACGCAGGACGGAGACGCGCACGAGTCGCGCGTCCTCCAGACGGACCCCGTTAACCTGCTCCACCTCACCCACGTACTGGAGGAAGCCCTCCAGGAGATGAAGACCCCACACTGCCGCCGCATCGTCAGGAATATATAATGGTGCTGGGCATCATGGGCGCTAGGTGCTATGTTTGGGATGGAGGGGTTGGGGATATCAGTATAAATGGGTGGGCAGATTGGTTGATATTCTCACGACAGCGTTTTTTAAACTGCCTACCCTTGATATAAGTTTCCCCCTCCTTTCTGATTTTGACAAATGACTACCCCCCCCTCCATTGTGTACGCGGGTACGATTAGACATGACCACAGAGAACATGGCCATATTTAGTTTTGCTCCAGCGGTAAATGTGACTCAGCTTAAAGGCGCACTGAACCCAGGACCTAACCCTGCCGAGTTTTGTACGCAAATGACGCCGTGGGGTCAGTGCGCCTTTAATATTGACTAATGACTTACTGCATGTGCAATTGTATCATTTACTGTAGTATATCAGGGTATATGTAAAATGACAAATTTGATTTTCTTGAAGTGGAGATTCTAACATTCCTGCAATTGCAAATATTAAATGTATTCATTATCTATGCGTCATGGATAATACTTTTGTGAATATTGCATTATGTGGCGGTGGCATATGATATAGTGCCGACTTTATATAGTAGTTTTAGTAGTTTTGTATAACGTCATGTGTATATACAATTAGATCTATAATGCCTCAGATTAATACAGTAATTATTGATTGGATATACATATGGATGAATTCAATAAAAGTATCCAATATACACATCTAATGTCCAGTATTAAATCTTCCTTTCACTTTTTGAAACCTATACTAAGCTGCTTCTGAATGAAAATGTACAAACAAGTATTTTGTCATGACGTAATTTCTTTATTAGAAAATATGAAAGATGAAGCGATTCATGACCAGAGACAGGAAAGTACAGAACCATGGATTGTCATGAAAAAACAACAACAAAAAACACAACAAGCACATCCAGATGATTTATGTAAAATATCGATAAACGTCCTGGTAAACTTCCTCATTGGTGGGATCTGAGGTATAACAATTTTGACAGAAATATTTGTGACAAATCAACGACTTCATCTAGATGATAGTATAAAAAGGCTATTTGTATTTCATCTATAGTGGCAGTAAGACTAATATTGCAATCAGCCACAGTGACCTGTACAAGCACGATGAGATGGGGTTTGGTGATAAACGAATAGGACAGTTTGGCATTTTCCTGGAGTTTATAAGTGAGGAGAAAGCTGAAGGGCAAAATCGGTGCCCAGTGGAGACGGCAGTTTGACCAGGTTTTGTTTAGCTGAAATTATTTGACAACGCCAAGGCCCATTATTTCAGCATTGGAGGGCCGCATAGTGCTTTCATGTGCTATGCGTTTGATCATCATGATGCATCAATGCAGCTCTAGCATGACACGCGAGGGCTGCATTCATGCATCATGCCAACCCTACAGGGTTAATAATACCCAAAGCTTGGCAAAGGGTCGGCATGATGCACCAATGCACTGCCGGTGAGTTATTTGCTGGCATTGCGTTGGTGCATCATGATTACAAATGTTGCTTTAAGGCAATATGACGCTCTTAAAGGGAAATAGTTCCCACGCACTATCATATGACACTTTTCAACTTCATGATATAATTTAGTTCATATATAATAATTCTTCAAAAGACCTTATCCCAAAAGGAATCAGGGTATCACAGTTCCCCCCACACAAAGAAGAAAAAGGCAATGTAACCTCTCTAAATCCAGACTCAAATCAAGCATTTAAAATTCAAGCGAGGGTCAGGAATAATAATGAAAGTTCAACCGGGCAAGGAATAGCCTACACTGGCCTCCTGCAACATCTTTGGAAAGTACTCAGTGGAGCGGCACGCTGAAGCACAGGCGGCAATCTTCTGGCCAGTGTGGTATCAAACGTTAAAGTTTTTCGGTCATCTAAACGGCATCTATTCAGTTGGAGCCTTCCCCGTTAGCGATCGGCCGGGTGTTGACGTACACAAGACCGATGATGGCAGCAATGATACAGACAATGGTGGGCAGCACAATCTTCATCACATTGTTCTTGTTATCCAAGTTCTCCTTTTGACGCTCCCTCTTCTCCTTTCGCGTCTCCTTCTGGACTTTACCCTTTAGCTGACGCATGGCGGCTAGTAGGGGGAGAAGCATCAACCAGGTGGGTGATGCACGGGGGTGTGGTGTTGGCTGGCGTCCTGGAATGAAGAATACGGAATCATGTGATATGTTGTAAGAATAAGTATGTTGCTGGGCTTCAATGTAAAATATTGTACTGTGCCAGTTGGTTCTAGATTTTTTTATTGCTTTGATTTTTACAGAAGAAATTTTCCCGTAATACATATTTTCATTGTACATACACGTAGCACACGAGGGCAAAAACTTGTGGCGTGGCTGCGCACATATTTACCTACCCCCTTTGGCTAACAAATAACCACTCTTGTAAGTTAAGGCTAAGCCCAAAACAGACGACTAGCCCTACTTTCCTAAGGGACTCAGGGAGTGTTCATTTATTAATTACAGAGGCGTGAATTTTTTTTTACGCCCCACCTCGAAAGCGTGTAGAATGTTTCATGCCCCCCTCCTCGCCGAAGATGAAAATGCCGAATGCGCTGGCTTTTTTAATAGCTTAAAAGGGGCTGAATATTTTACACCCCCCTCTCCCCCCTCAAGAGGGGTCAGAATTTGTTACGCCCTCCCACTCTGGATGGAGATCTCTCTGATGACTTTTTTTCTGATCTTCTTTAAAATCATAGCAAAATCTACTCCAAACAGGTAGAATTTTTTAACCCCCCCCCCAAAAAAAAGGGCTCTAAACTTTTTAGGGGTCCAAATTTTTTACTCCCCCTTTTTTTTCTTTTTTTTAAAATGAGCACTCCCTAATTTCCCTGACATTTTCAGAAAAATGTCATTTTCCCTGACATATTGTCATAAAATCTGAAATTCCCTGATCTGAAATGAAAGATATTTTGCCTGGTCTTTTCGGAAAAAGGCAAAAGTTTTCCCTGACGATGACAACTGCGTGACAACCCTAGTAAGCCTAATAGCAGCCTGGGCTAGTATCAGCCTGTAACTGTAAGTGTAACATCACTCAGCCGACACTCAGTAGTTCGACACTTCTACCCCTGTAACAGGGGTACCCCGGTAGAAACCATGTGCCTTTGGGCTAACCAAGTCACTCTGCCAATCTGGCAGAGTAGCTATTTTGATGGAAGTATATACTCTACAGTCTAATGCTTTCAACCTCATGTCCCTCAATGTATTTCCACCTATACACCATCAACAAGACATTCCTAATACATGAATAGATATGTAATTTTGGCTTTGTCTGATGTCAACTCTACTCCTTTTGGACACTCCTCCCACCACTTCTCCCTGCTGCTGAAATCAAAATGTGTCACATACACTAACATAGGCATGTTTGCAGCAGCATAAGTTTGCTGCACATGTAGGAATTCCTTTTTGGGAACAGGATTGACCATTCTGAGGGACTGACAATGAGTACATTGATGAGAACAACACCCTTTTTACTCCCACTATAGGATCTCTATGTAGCTGCAGTCTGGCGCAGTAGCGCCAGATGTGTCGGACTAACACTCAGCTGTCAGCATCAGTCTCAGACGACAAGTCAAGTCATTATTATTAGTCAAAATCAAATGAGTGACAGTGCCAGC
The DNA here is from genome assembly GCA_947462335.1 of Harmothoe impar. NCBI lineage: Eukaryota > Metazoa > Annelida > Polychaeta > Phyllodocida > Polynoidae > Harmothoe > Harmothoe impar. The sequence continues at coordinate 36,276,419 of OX381714.1, forward strand.
TCTACGATCCACAATAAAGATGTTTTTGCACGCTTACCTTGGTTAGAACTGATTAAAAGTTACACAAACAAGTTGCCTGAATCGTAAATGTCGAAATACTGTAGATATTATCCACTAAAGACGTGAAAATCGATAAAATATACCTTGCGAGCCTGTACGTGTTGCGTTGTCGCTTTTTGTGGCTGCCTCAAATCGTATCGTGTGACGTAATCATAAACATGAGTGTCGCATTTTATAAATATTGTCATTTTTGCAAAGCCCATAAGTGATTTCTAGCTAGCACATATAGAGCACTATACATGGGTTGTTATCTATACATTAACACTTGAAATACTGTAAATCAACGGAGATCAGCATGTGCAGTGGGCGATAATATGTCCATATCAAGGGCGCGGCCATGTTGAATTTACAGTCACGTGACGACGTAACCACAACAAGAAGCCATTCCTGCATGTTGACAACCGTGAGCATCTCTGCTGCCGATCTTATTTTCCTTTAATTCTTATTTATTTCCGATATCTACACAGTCCTTGCAAGCGGCGACGCTTGCACGGAAACGGAGGTTGGATTCCCAATCCATGGGAGATCTGGAGTAAATAAGGATTGATCATTTTCGAGGGAATACACACCTGTCAAGATGCCGTCCAGCAGCATTTTGAGTGATTTCGAGTGGGATGAGGGGCTTACTATGCCCGTCGCCAATTCGGAAAATAAATATCTCGAGGAAGAAGTAAGTGATGTTACTTAGATAACATTACATACACGTTTTCATATTTTTATGTTAACCAGTTGTCACATTACCACGATGTCAGTGGACGTAGCCCTGAACTTCACAAAGACTCAAGAGAGCAACATTCTAGAATCTAGTCAGTGACAGTGATGGCTGGTATTGATTATTTGATTTCTAGATAATTCTACTTTCTAGTCCAAGATCTCTACTAGCTCTAGGCCTACCTCGAAATCTTGATTGTTTTGAATTTTAGTTCCTATGCTTACAATTATACACCGTAGAGCCATAAAACATATAGATCTAATTAAGGGTTAGTCACTTTAGCCTAGTAGTAGTGGGTGGGTATGTCAACAACACTGTCAGAATTTAAAGTAGGTGTAGAATGAGTCATGTGTGAGTCATGTCCTATTTATAGCTCTCTCTCTAACCCTGGATAAAATAAACTATAATTTAAAGAGACGTCTAAAGTTTTGGCTGTATCATGCCCATAGTGTTTTACTTGCCATCTACAGTGCAGAAGGGTCATCAATTTATGTAAACTGTTGATGATTGAGTGAGACTCTTCTCAATAATATTTCCATTGATGTAAAACCATGACATGAACTTTCCTAATTTTGCCTCAAATATGATAGTGACCATGTATTTTCTCTTCCTTTATTAGGTACAACGGAAACAAAAGCAGATCAGTACACTTTCTCAGAGACTTAGCGAATATGATGACCGTGTTCATTCTATGTCCAACCATCTCAAAAATGTCCGCCAGGAACTTCAACATACACAGGTGAGAAGCAATTGGCAGAATCAACCTAGGAGATGAAATAAGTTCATTCCAATGGCAAGCGACGATGAAATATGATTACTGATGTCGTCAATACTCTCTAAAGTCAAATAATCTTATCATGCTAGATTCTTTTTACTTTCTCTGGTATCGTAATTCTTTTTAAAATCTTTATTCAAGCATACAGAGAAAAGTCAATTGGTAAAATCTGCCTGCCAGTTGTAACTTGTATACAGTAATATTATTGATCAACACTAACTGATAGTATATACCCACCACTCTCTTTTCTTAGGCCCTCCTCAATGCGCGTAAGAAAGAAATCGAGACAGAAGATCACCTGCGTATCATCGCAGAGCGAGAGGAGGGTCGACTTGGGCAGGAAGTTAAGCGTCTTCAGCATGAGCTCGATGACCTGAAGGAAAAGAAGAACATGCATGAGAACAACATCTTCAAACAGACCCAGCGCCTGGAGGAACTTAAGTCACAGATGAACTGGGACCAGCAGGCACTGGAGGCTTGGCTGGAGGAGTCGGCGCGCAAGGATGAAGACTCCATGATCCTCTCAAAGTACTCGCGGCAGGATGAAGCCAAAGTGAAGGTCAGTTTTTTGGAATGATAGATGTCATGCTACACACATACAACAAGCTGGTGCGGGCACTGGCTATTCTCCACGAATTTTTCAGATAAATTAAAAGTTTAAAAGATATAAAGATTCTCTGATTTCTCCTGAAAAAATCATTCTAATACACGTATTACCTCTTCAAAATAAAGCTGTTTTGATTTAACTAGGAGAGTAAGTCATTCAAGACAATAATGTATTGAGAACAAGCCAGAAAAGAGAATGTACTCTATTCAACAGAGGGTCGAAATCAGTACTTATCAAATATAAGCAATGAACTTTTTCATAATTGGCTTAATGCTGCCCTTTAAGAAAAGACAAAAAACAATCACCATACTGGGATCACCCCCTCATTTAAGTGAAACATACTCATATCAATTCACTTTTACAGGAACTATCCCTCCGTATCGAACATCTCACCGAAGAAGCCCAAAAGAAAAGACATTGCTTGGACCAAGAAACAACAGAAACCTTAACTGGTCAAGTAAGTACACCAAGTCATGTCCCTAGCATCAATAATATATCGACTTTAGTTGAAAATTATACTATGTGATTCCATGAATCAAAATTCAAATATATTAATAAGTAACTCATATTTAATACTTACTAGTTAATTTCATTCATTCATTTTATTTTTGTGTTACTCTTTACCAGGTAGATACGTTCTTTATTCCATATTAAGAAACAATTATCTACATTCACGTTTCAATCCCATCACAGATAGAATTAGACAAAACAGCAGAGGAGTTCCGCAAGGCGCACGGAGAAAGACAGAACCTGATTGCTCAGTGGGAGAACACAATAGAACAGATGCAGCGTAGAGACAAAGAGATGGACCTATTAGCAGGGGTAAGTAAGACAATGGGACAAGAAGGGGATATAGGCGCATCAGGAGTAACATACACATATATAATGTGATTCATGTCAGATCAAATACTATTTTATAATCATATTGAGTTTGTAGTTTCCTATTTGCATTTTTGCATGTTCTATGCTTACTGATTTTTTTTTTTAATCAATTTTGTTTATCTATAAACAAATCTAATGAATGTTACGTAACTCTTTTTTTTGTTTATCTATAAACAAATCTAATGAATGTTACGTAACTCTTATTTTTTAGCAACTGGCTCGTGTGAAGGGCGAAGTGCGGCTTAGGGAGGAAACCATTAAAGAAAAGCAGCAGTTCCTCGATAGTGAGATTGAGAACAACCGGGAACAGGAGAAGAAGATTGGTATTGCCGAGCGTGTGGCCGCCCGTCTCCGTTCGGACCACCAGAATGCAGAGGCCATGCGGGATCAGTTCCAGAGTGAGGTACAGACTTTTTACTGTGTTTTCTATCTATTTGAAGAAAAATTATACGATGACAGATTTCATACTCTAAGCAAGTTACGATGATGCATGGCGCTGATAACACCCTCAAAGGGTCGGCATGATGCACCAACACAAAGTAGACAAGACTATAATTAACATACCCATTTCACCTGCAGCTGGAAGCACTGAAACGGACAGTCGATAGAACCGCAGTGGACTTAGAAACTACCAGATCTACTGTTACACACTTGAAGAAAGATGTCTCAGAAAAACAGAGAAAGTAAGATCCTATACGCACTTCTTGACTAAACACCTACTGCTGATCCCATTCTTTATTTACGTCTTTGAAGTCATTGTATGAAAGAAAAAGGTGTCTGAAAGAAAAAACAACAAAAAAACAGTTGTGGGATGCATTACTAGAATGATTGCACCCGGAGGGTAGTCCTAGGGATGACTCCACTGAGTGTGGTGTATAATTACCATATTCGTACTGATGAAACATACAGGTGGTTATATCAAGAAATTATCAAAAAGTGACATTTATCATCATTATTGTCAGATTGGAGAATGCTCGCCATCTCCATGAGGCGCTGCTGGAGAAGCTGAAGGTGGCGACCGAGTCAACACTCAGCGCGGAGGAGCGAGCTGCTCGCATGGACGAGATGCTTCAAGGCGAGGAGCAGGAGCAAGAAAAGACAGAGACTGAGCTGAAGCGACTCCGCGATCTGCAGTTCAAGAAGACGCAAGAGCTCCATCAAGCCCGCGTTGGTGAGAGAAACACAGAAGCCGAGATTCAGGGAAGTCGTGCCGCTGCCCGCAACCTCAGCAGTAAAATTGGCAAAGTAGACCATGACTCCCTGAAGCAACAGGAGATTGTGTACAATCAGGTCAGTTTTTTTAATACAGATCATTTGTGTACATCGAGAAAAATGGTTTTTTTTTTTTTAATCCTCAAATTACCATAAAACAATTGATGAGATGAGAGTATATATGGAATCAATCAATCACCCTTGCTCTATTTTGATTTTTACTCTATGAATAAACTTTTTTTTTACGATTTTTTTATATTTTCAAGTTTGTTACAACCTATGTTTCTTTGTACAGGATTTCTCAATCCAACAATTAGAGCGGCGGATCAACCGTATGCAAGGTGAGCAGTCTAATGAGGAGAAACACCATCTGGAGGCTAAGATCAAGGAGCTGACGGACGAGCTGGAGCAGAAAACATCAACTCACAACCTGCTCTCGCTGCAAATCAAGCGTCTTCAAGATGATGTTCGACGTGTGAAGCGTGACCTAGAAGAGAAGAGCAGCGAGAGGGCGAGCCAGACGTCGAAGATCGAAGAGCTTAATCTGCACAATGATAGTTCACAACGAGAACTCAAGCGGCTCATTAGTAGTAAACAGGTGAGATTTGTGGAAAATAGTGCATAAATCCTCAAAGTAAAATACATTTCACAGAGCTGAAAAGAAAAATATAAATCCGCAAAAAGAAAAAAAAGGTTGTTGATCGCTAAGAACTAGGCATGACAGCAAAAGATGGGGAAATGATATTGCTGAGATTTCAAGAGTATGTTTGCCTGCAAAGGGCAAACAATAGTTCTAGTTTACAAAAGTGACCATAAAAACTACTGATTGCATTGACTAAGAAATATTCAGCATCAAATCTTTATCCACCTCACAAGAGTAATAATACCCAAATGAAACACCAGCGTTTACAGAACCACCCAATATTAGTATAAACATTTCCTATAATATCTGTATTATTTTTTCAGGAACTCATGGTGGATGAGAATATCCTTAAGCTGGAGATGAAGCGTCTGAGGGACACTCTACACAGTAAGGCGGACGGAGTGCTCACCCTGGAGAAGAGACGCCTCCAGTTAGAGACGGCCATGAAGGAGCGACGTAACGAGATCACCATCCACAAGGACATCCTCCAGGCACAGCTTAAGGCCGGTGACGAGGAGCGCACCCAGATCAGCTCCGAGCTTCATGAACGTATCGCCAAGATCGACAAGCTCAGAAAAAGGTAGCGTAGATTTTGATGTGATTTTAGGGAGGGTTCATTGGTTTAAAAAAATCAAAAATTAGAATTTTTCGCCCCTCCCTTTTGAACTATAAAAAAGAGGCATGTTTTTTTACGCGGCCTACACCCCACCCCTCCCCCCCCCCCCCCGTAACAAATAAATGAATACTCTCTTATGTACATGGCTTTCTTGGTGTAACAACAATACCGTAATATTGAAGAAAAATGATTTTAGATTTGATATGCCTTCACACATTAATTTCTTTATGGCATAATGAAAAAATCAAAACACGTAGGAAAAGAAGAGAAATGTATATAATGATGCAGAATCGGTAATCCAAGAGATTAAAAGGAAGGTATCCTCATTCTATACTGTACACGTACATGTGTTGTTTGTTACAGATATGAGATCCTTATGGTGTCCATGGCTCCACCTGAGGGTGAAGAGGAGAGGTCACAGGCGTATTACGTCATCAAGGTGAGGCAAGAATCCATGTCTAATTAGGACCATATTAATATCGATGTTGCTCCCACAATGCATTTCACCCGAGGCGATTTTGTTGGGTCTTGGTCGGTAGCTAGGTTCGCGCCCGGCGCCATGTTGTTACTGCAAGTTTCTTCTCAGAGGACAGTGATAACAAGTATTCTCAGACAACATGTTAACTTATCAAGACAAAGGATCATAATATGTAAAGTCAGAAATGATTTTGTAAAATACAGGATATTTTACTCAAAGTGAAACCTTTTGTAATCATGAAGATAAAGCATGAATAATGAAATATATTACAACTAAAGCACATGTGATACTCACGATCTGAAAATTACTGCATGACAGGCGGCTCAAGAAAAAGAGGAGCTGCAGCGAGAGGGAGACGAACTAGACGCCAAGATTAGAAAAGCGGAAAAGGAAATCCGCGCCTTAGAAAACACTTTGCGGCTGATGAATGGCCGAAATGAAACCTACCGAAAGAGCTTCAACAAAGTAACTGACTCAAGTAAGCATGCACTTTATTTCATAGAAATTGGCCAACTGCACACACAGTAGTGAGTGTAGAACATCTAAATCTTAAAATTAATGAAGACAATTAAAATACAAAATTAAGACCAAAGGGGTTGTCCCCACAAGCATTCCAATATACATTTTGTTTCAGAAGGTTTGTCGACTTACCAGTAATAGTTGGCAATTCAAATCATAAGATACTATTGTAAAAGATGAATTTAAAAGAATTTAAATCTTATGAAATGTTGCAGGCGAGGAGATGGAGGAGAAGCAGCAGTTAGAGGAGCAGCTGCGAGCTGTCATGGACAAGTACAAGTACAAGCGGAGGCAGATCAGGGAGCTGCAGGAAGATCTCCAGGTCAGTCTACCATATAAGCTCCAATACTGACAACAGCTTTATCTCAGATTAATACTACCGTAAAACCTCGCGTATAAGCCTAACTCTCGTATTAGCCGCACCCCTAACTTGGGAGAATCCTATAAGCCGAACTGGGGCTGTAATTATGGCGAATTTAGTACTGTAGTATACTTCTAAAAACTCTCGTATAAGCCGCGCCCTATATAGGCATGTTTGGTATCAAAAGAAAGCAGGTTCTGATTCGCGTACAAGCCGCGGCTTCTACGCGAGACTTTATGGTACATGTACCGTCTATAATTCGCTGTCCCAAACATTCTCTTTTCGTCGGTTTATTTTGTTAGGAATAAAAGTAAGAAACCCTATGCAAGGGTCAGGGGAGGAGTCGTTTATTGTCATGATGCATGGATGCATCCCTGGCGAGTCTAGTTGCCAGGGATGCATCATGCCGACCATTTAGGAGTGTATCAATCCCATAGGGCTTTGAAGACAGTCCTGGCGAGTTACTAGCCCTTGCAAGTTACAAATTTAAAAAAAGTAAAAAGTAAAATTTAAAAAAAGTTATATAATAAAATGCTGGTTTTGGTTCCCCTTACAGACGATGAGTCACACACTTGACAACCAAGCCAGGGACGAGGATGCCTATGTAGAGATGATTGAGGAGAAAAGGGTGAGTCAAGATTTATATTTCATGTCCATTTTAACATTTTCTGTGAAATAAAGTTTATTTTCCATAACCTCATATTGTGAAATGTGTTAGAATATCAAATGCTTCTTTCTGAGTACGCATGAGAGCGGTCAGTCCATGCCATCTATAACTTTATTTTGTAAAAGCATCGGGAAATACCGAACTTTAATATGATCTGAATGGTTTCCCTTCTTTTTTAGAATAAAATACTTCAATTGAACAAAGAACTGGAAGAACAGAAGGGAAAGATTGAGCGCGTTGCAAAACAGGTTAGTATTGAAAGGTTTATGATTTTTATGAAAAAAATCTTTTTATGAATAAATCATTCTGAATGTACATTTTAAATGTACGAAGAGTTTTCAGGTCACAATTTTCGCTGGTATGTTAGTGGATAGCTAAGTGACAATTTCTATATGCATTCATACTAACACGAATAACGATATACTAGTATGCAAATAATATAAACATTTTCAAATCCTCAGACATAAATAATAACAGATATGAAGGTTCACCATCGTTCTCATTCTACAGACTTTACCACTGCACGTTCCTTCAGAGAGCCGCTGACATAATTCTAATGTATTCTCCTTATGTTGAAAAAACAATACTTCTTTATTTCTAGAATATCAAGTACTCGCGTGACCTCCGAAATGTCCAGAAGGCTAAAGGCGAGACGCCTGAGGAGCGTGACTTTGACATTCGTGAGATGCGAGAGTTCAACAAGGGTATCAGCAAACAGGTCGGTGAGGTGGTCCACCAGTACCCCGACCTGGCACAAGCAGTGCACCTCTACTTCTCACAGGTAAGATTTTTTAAATGATTATTTTTTAATGTTTTAGTTTGATTGAGATATTTGAGACAGGAAATGGGAACTTGTGTCATAAACACTGTAGAACAGGAGTGTTATGCTGACGCTTTGAGAATATTCTGTCAAACTAGTTATAAATTCAAATGTATAAACAGTTGTTGATATAGCTGCAAAACTATAGGCACAACTATAGAAGTGATGTGACATTTTTGCGACTACTCTGATTGGGCATTTCTAGATTGTTAACATCTTTTAATAGAGATGAATAGTTTCATATGTACATCTATTGAAGCAGCATTTACTATGAATTCCCTATCAAATAATGGTGTGACCCTAGTAGTTATAATACTAAAAACACAATCATAAAACTGAATCTCTTACATTTGTAGGCTAACCTGCCACCACCGCCGACACCGGGAGCGGGTGGTGGCTCAGGCTCCTCCAGTAGGTACAGTTCGCGCCCATCCAGTGCCCGCAGTAGTATCTCCTCTGTGCACAGTGCCCGCAGTGCCTCCTCTCGACACTCCGCGGGGCCTGCCGCTGACGTCCGCCGCGTAGAGATCGGAGCCGACTTTGGAGAACAACGTGAGCCTGATTTTTTTTTTCATATTTACTGCAATGGTTTTCAAATAAGCAACAGTGGAGGTTTTGTGGTATTGAAACCAATGAGGAGCTTATACGAGCCACTATGGGATTTTCCTGTTTTCGAACAATCTATTTCTGATGTTGTCAATATCTATATACAGCATCCAAATTCATACACGTACTGTCTGTCCCTACCACATTCCTCAATAACTCAGCCTGACCATGTCCCATTGGGAATAAGAACTGAGAGGTGCATGGGTTTGACATAATATATTGACAACCTTTCCAACTTTGCAAAACTACATTGTATTCCACACAGCCCATCAGTGATGACGCTTCATAATCTAGGAGAAGAGAACTGAGTAGGTTTATGACCGCGATATTGTCACTTTGTGTTCATGATTTTTGCTTCTTTTTTCATAACTTTCTTACATACATTACGCCACTTTACTGTGGTTTCAAGTTGATTTAAATACAGAGTTGCTTTGTGTTGCGTTTAGTAGTTAAGCTAGCTCCCAATCCCCAGGGAAGGAAGGAAGTTTGTAGGCATTTTTAAAATTCAGGTACAAAAGTTTAGGTGTTTATAGATGGTATACATTTTATTAGCCCACAATTTCTTTTTACCTGATTCCTTTAATTAAGAACCAGATGAAGCTGAGGCTTCATTTTCATTTGCTAGCATGATGCACCAATGCAGCACCGGCAACTGTGTTGGTGCCACCCGTAGACGAGGTATAGTGCATGAATGCATCATCATGACAACATGGCAGAGTGCATTAAAATCACTTTGCTGTCCTTAGAGTTGAGACAGAAATGGGAGATCTAGGTATACATGCACTGACAGTAATGTATGTCAGTGTATGTAGATAATACGTAAACGCCAGATACTTTTGAAAACTGTATTCAGTATGACAAAAACACAATTTTCATACAGTTATATCCTTGAAAATACTTCATACTAATTTGAATAATTTATAATCGAAATAAAAAGTACTAATGATATAATCGCTGCTGTATGTTGATTTTTCCAGCACCAAGTTCAAGACGCAGCAGCAAGGGCAGTGTGCGCAGTGCGATGAGCAACCGCTAAGGTCACCAGCGGACTGCAACGAGATGCGACACAAACATTCAACAACAACTGTTCTACATAGGAGTAAATGAAGAACAGAAATATTTAAGAATTGGGAGGGGTGGGGAATACTTTCATTCTAGCCAGGAATGAATACTATGAAGAAAAAACTAAATGAAACTAAAAAGATCTACGTAATTATATCTAAGAAAATTGAATTTACTCCATTTTATTCCATTAGAAACGTCCGTAATTCAATTCATTCAAGCAATTTACGGTTGTTTTCATGCTTAAGAAAATAGATGCTAAAATTTGTCAAGGGAAAATAATATGCATAGAATATTCTGACTACAATGTGGTAGTGCTGTGCAGTTCAACACAAATTTATCTACTCGTAATACACTTTAGAACTCAATTTTTTGTCACTCGTAACGTCTGAAATAGACTAGAAGCACATTTAAAAAAAGGAAAGAACTCCGTCCACAAAGAATGATATTTACCGACAATATCGTTAATACTTGTGTATTTAATTTTAAATACTTCTACACTTTTTGCCATACATTGCTTTACTGTATAACGTTCCAATCATTGCGGCTGATATTTACCGTCCATTTTGTCTCATCTGTGATATATATAAAAACATTGTGGTAACTTATCCAAGATTTGTGTTATTAGCCAGAGCAAGGAATAAATAGAAGTAAAACTATAACTCTCAAGCTATTGCTATCTGTGTTAGGATGTCTTGTGAGAAATAAAACTTGTACATACAGCTAAATTAATATGTCTTTCTTGTATTTTTCATTACATATTAGGAATGTTAAAGGAATACATAGACAAATGCCAACGCCCATTGATACCGTCTCTGCTGTATTTCATGAGTGGGGGCTGGGGCAGTATCCCGCAAAGAAATTACCAGGAGATAAAGTTAACTTGAATTGGGAGAACTGTCTTTACTGACACCAGGCAATTACTTTCTGGTTGTTATAGCAAGAGAGTTCCGAGAAGAAAGATAATATTATCACTCGTCTTTATCTACGCTGATCCTATGTTAAGTGACCCTTTTATGATATGTCCCCATTTTAACTAGGGAGCAGATGGAGACTTCTAATAAATTTGTATAAAGAGATCCTGAATGGGTCCATCATATACAGGCTGAAATAAGCATACAAAATTGTATTACATACTGTAATTCAGAGGCAACGTTGACAGACCTACAGATTTTGAGTTTGTCTTGAGCTGTATCACTGAGTAATCACCTGCACTATCATTTGGGAGAATCGACACTACTTGATGACAAATCCATGTATCAACGAGATTCTTTTTTTGTTTGAAGCATCTTGCATGCAAGTATCTCATGGGGGTCCTCTAACTAATTAGGAAATTGTTATATTTTTGTGATAAGCCCCCTAAAATTGTGTATTTTCAGGGCTCATGCTTTTATAGAAATATTTAATTGGTAGTTCACGGTTAATTACTGGAGATAGAGCTAAATCAACTCAAAATGATGCATTTGGAATGGAAATAAAACAGCCTACCACTAGCCAGCGTCAGTTTATCTCCTGGGGGTCATAATACACCATGGAAGGGGCTTATTACCATTAAAGTTAATATAAGGCAGGAGATGGCAGCACCAGCTGGCCACTGTTAAACATCTATGTACACATAGGGTCATAGGTCATAAGTACATGGTTCATTGGTCAAGCAGTAGATGTCCCCACTGAGTAACTGATCACCCATGTAGTAAATATACCAGTGCTTGGTGGGGATATGAGAATCTGTCAGAAGGGTTGCCCTGGTAAGGGATTTGTAATCAGCTGTCATTCCTGTAATATTTAGTGTATGGCCATCACAGTGACGGATTATCAAATGTGAATATGAAGGCTTTGTGAAAATAATACACATGGAAAAGTCAGGGCGTTTAAAAAAAAAGGTCCGGCCACCCTACTTATAGCACCCCCGGGGGGGGGGGGGCACTTCATATATTTTGTATACACAGGTGTGCGGCTGGGAAGGGCACTTTTTGAGCAAAATCCCCCTCACCCAGGGTCTGCTTTTCACCAAAATCCCCCTCACCAAGGGTCAATTTTCACCAAAATCCCCCTCACCAAGGGTCACTTTTCGGAGATTTCACCAAAATCCCCCCAAAAAGGGTCACATTTTGCCAAAATTCTTTGCAACAAGGGTCACTTTTGACCAAAATTCTTACACCAAGGCCGACTCCTCGGGGAAAATTGCGAAAACCTAGGCACTTTTGTCCAAAATCCCCCTCGGCAAGGGTCACTTTTGACCAAAATCCCCCTCAGTAAGGGTCACTTCTGACCAAAATCCCCCTCACCAAGGGTAAGGGTTGTCAAAGGGCCAGCCGCACACCTGTGTCAAAAAAAATTTGAGTACCCCCCCCCCCCCCGGGATAGCACCACTCCCTCCTATCCAGCAACCGCTTCTTATACAGTCACATCCTACTCTTTCTTATAAGTCAACTCCCTTTAGTGTAGCCACTCCCTCCAATGCAGCCACGTCGTCTTATGGGAGTACTCCCACTATAGAGTCACTCCTTCTGATGCAGCTAGTCCCTCCTATGTACCCAGTCTCTCTAATAGTCCGGTGCCTTAAGGGAAAAACCATTATTTTCCGGGCAAAAGTACCAAAGTTGGTGAAGATATAGGGAATGATATACCTTGCAAATGCAACCACTTCTGATAGGACCGCTCCCTCAAATGCAGGCATTCCTCCTATAGTTGTAATGCAACCATTTTATCTAATGGACCTTGTCTCGAATGAAATTACCACTCCTAACAGGACCACTCCATCTAAATAAAGTCACTCCTAATCAACGCTCCCTGACTCCCTCTATACGGTGCCACTCCCTCTATTAAATGGTGCCACTGCCCCATATGGAACAACTCACTCTATTGTAACGCCACTCTAATACACCTACCATAAATCCTCTCGTAGTAGCCGTGGCTAGTACGCGAGTCAGAGTGCCGGTGCGGCTTATAGGATCGGCCAGAGTCAGGGTGCGTATAGGCGAGATTTTGCCACTATAATGGTACAGTACTAAAGTCACTATAATCAGATCGCCAGTGCGGCTTATAGGATCGTCCCAAAGTCAAGGTGCGGCTTATACGCGAGTTAGGCTTATACGCGAGGTTTTACAGTACTCCCTCTACTGGGGCAACTCTTTATAACAATCTGTTCAATTGGACCACCCCTCTACAACAACTCCCTCTAATGTAATAATTTCCTCTATTAAAATAGAACCACTCTCTCGGACAGGTACTAATGGTACCACACATGCATGCACTCACATTCTATTCTCTCTATGTCTTTCTCGGAAAAGCGCCGAATTTAATTAAAGCCCCAAAGTCACAAAGTTACATTTAAAACTCTATATCCTAAAATCAGAAGTGGTACAAAAGTTTCCAGGTCGTTTAAATTGTTGCACCAGGTCGAAAGCTCGTCTAGAAAACAGTCCAGGTCGCCAGGACGTGTCAAATGGAATTGAATTACAGAAATTGAGGTACCCAAATTATCTTAAAATTCAAAGGTAACTCTCAGTAATACCTCCTACTATATTCGTATAGTATATGTTCCACTTCAGTGATAAGCTATCTTGTAGAAAGGAGGAGGGGATTCCCCCAACCATGACAAACCCATTTCTCACGGTGCCTGGATGACCGAGAAAACATCACATGGCTGTTACGTGTCTACATGACTTCCTGTTGGAGACAGCCAGAGTCTGCACACCCACAAAAGAGAAATAGAAGAAACAGCAAAAATGAATAAAATTAATGCTTAGGTTTAACCAACTATAGAGCTATTGGGTTACATTAAGCCACAACATATGGGTCTTTCATCAATTCTGAACGGATATATCTTATTTAATGTAGGATCAGCTCTATAGTTGAATGGCATGCATGGTTATGATCATGGTAATGGTAATCATTATGGTGAGCATTGAGGTAATGCCAAAAAAAAGGTGTGTTTCAGGATATACCCGACCCTACCTAGCAAAAGAGGGCCGACCCTAGAAAATATTATCCAATTTTGAAAAAATATGTAAATTTTAAGTAATTTTAGGGCTATTTGAGAGTCAATTTGATAGTCTGTGAGTCGATGCCATTGTGGGTGTGGTGTTTGCTGATGTGTGTGAGTCAATTTTCGGGTACTTTTCACGCCATGGGATGAATCTGTCTTTATAAAATGATTTTGGGGCTATTTCTGAGTCAATTTGATAGTCCACAAGTCACTGGCGTTGTCAGTTAGTCAGCACTAAAGTTTGCGAGTCAACGTTTGGAGACTTTTCAGGCCAAAGTAAAAAAAAAAAAATAAAAAAAAAAAAAAAATACGACCTACCCTACCTAGATTTTCAGACTATTTGTATACAACCTGAAACACAGCTTTTATTTTTCTGACCTAAACCATAATGATATCAAAGGAAACCATATGGACAGACCATGTAGCATTCAATTACTGTCAGACTGTTGTTTGGCTGTGCCAAGGAAGAGGTGACCGAATTTATAAGATGAATGTTAACAAATAACACATTCGAGATGTGGTATATATTTGTTAATTAGAAATGCAAAAAAAGTAGTTCAAAACATCAATCACTATCAGACTATCATGAATGCCCTAGTGCATTGGGCTGACCAATTCTAAAAAAGTACAGAACCAAAGTAATGACCGTTAAATTGATGTAAGGTCACTCATCATTATCAAATGTATGTGTCAGGACTATCTGGAGGGGTTGGGGGAGTGGTTTTGCTTTAGACAACGTAGGCGAATATAAGTGACATTATTTTGCACCCCAACCGACCCACAAGAGGAGCCTACGTATTTGGGGCCGCCTAAAAATCGACTACAAAAAGTACTTGTTGCATTTGTTTTTTCATTTATCAGATCGAAATAAAGACATGCATATAAATTGAAACAAACTGTACCTCCCTCTTTTTTTCAGTTTGTAAAAAGAAAAAGAATTGTAGTAGAAAAATGCTCTTGAAAAAATGTCAAAAACTACCCGAAAACGGAGTCTGTGTGAACTAATGCTGAAGATAGGCCAGTGACCTTGAATCCTGACTTTAAAAGATGTACGTTCACACAGACTTCCTATACCTACAATGGTTAAGAGCAGGTGAGACGTTTTTATGAGACGTTTTTGAGCTGAAATTAAAGGTACACACAGAATAATTAAGGACCTTTCATTTGATGTGTAATATAAGGCCCTGGTGGGATAGGTTGTGTATGGGAGATCCGTCATTGAGGTCCGTCATGGAGGTCTGTCAAGGAGGTCCGTCATGTAGGTCCGTCATGTCATGGAGGTCCGTCATGGAGGTCCATGAAGGGTTTAGCTCCCCCTGAGTCAAGTGTGATCAAGTGGATATACATGTACTGGAATACTATATACATCATTGGAAAAGCCCTGGGTCACTTGTGATGTATATCACACAATCCATCTTTGATATAATTACCCCTCCCATAGTGAGACATCATCAGGTCCTCAAATGGTTAAGTCATGCTTAGGCCACATGGCCATGGGTTTGATTTTGCAGTGTGTATTTATTCATAGAATGATATTTCAAAATACAACAATCAAAAAACATGTGAGCTTCATGGCGTTACATATCCAACTTTGTCACAATGTTCATGGGTCTAGTGCCCGTCACTGCATGTTGATACAGATAAGGTAGTATAATATAATAACAATCAGCTCTACGAAAGAGTATTATATATCAATAATGAATACCTTAGATACCTGTATGGTGCAGTAATATTTGTATGTATGCAGAAGCTTAAGTTGCTTCTAATCTTCCTTGACACTTACTTACACAGACATATCCTCCCTTTCTTAGGGGATTACAAAACAAGACACAGGTGGTCTACACTAGACCGGGTTTCAGAGCTTGGCAACATGTACCAGGCAATGTTAATGGCAACGTAGTAGTAGGCATGACTGCACATCATGGTTTAATATTTCTGGTAGTAATCTAGACCAACAGGGTAGTATGGTATAATCAGATGATACATGACAGGAAATACAGATGTACATAGGAATATGGAGCGCACTATATATATATATATATTACATGGGGACAGATATTTATGGTCTTGCTCCCATACGTTTAGCCTCACTCCTGAGGCGTATTATTTTTAGAACTTCAGCTTTAAAGGCCAGTTTGTTAGTGGTCAATCTGCACATTTGAGGGAGACTGTTCCAAAGTTCAACAGCTCTATATAATGGACTTTTTCTATAACTCATTTTGACATTAATTGGATAGGTCAGCTCTAGTGTATTAGCTGATCTAGTCACTCTTCCGTTGTTTACTTGAGGCTTCAATAGCAGACCCATTCTATCAGCTGACAGTACCTCTGAATATAGGTATTTGTGCACTAACATCATGAGCTGGATGTCAAACCTCACATCAACGTAGTCAATTTTACACTCTTTATGGAGCCCCGCAACCGGGTGCTTCATATTGGTTTTTAGACAGACCCTAAGACCTCTGTTCTGGACATGCTGAAGTTTCTTAATTAATGTGGTGGTTAAGCCATTGAATAGGAGACCACAGTACTCGATGACAGGTAATACTGTTTGTTTGTATATCAATATTGCAGTCTTTTGGGGCATCATTTTACGTATCTTTCCTAGTAAGTATATGCGGTGACAGGCAGTACTGACAGTTTTATTAACACTGCTTTTGAAGTTTAATTTATTATCTATAATAATACCGAGATACTCATACTGTTCTTTTACATTTAATATATGACCACCCATTCTTATGCTAGGGATGTGATTGATATCAGAGTTGAACATAACAATTTCAGTTTTGTTTGTATTTATACAGAGACCGCTTTTACTGAACCACCTATATATCCTATTAGCGTCATATTGCAGCAGATTTTCGGCTATAACAGAGGATTTATTTGTTGTGCCAAGGAAGAGGTGACCGAATTTATAAGATGAATGTTAACAAATAACACATTCGAGATGTGGTATATATTTGTTAATTAGAAATGCAAAAAAAGTAGTTCAAAACATCAATCACTATCAGACTATCATGAATGCCCTAGTGCATTGGGCTGACCAATTCTAAAAAAGTACAGAACCAAAGTAATGACCGTTAAATTGATGTAAGGTCACTCATCATTATCAAATGTATGTGTCAGGACTATCTGGAGGGGTTGGGGGAGTGGTTTTGCTTTAGACAACGTAGGCGAATATAAGTGACATTATTTTGCACCCCAACCGACCCACAAGAGGAGCCTACGTATTTGGGGCCGCCTAAAAATCGACTACAAAAAGTACTTGTTGCATTTGTTTTTTCATTTATCAGATCGAAATAAAGACATGCATATAAATTGAAACAAACTGTACCTCCCTCTTTTTTTCAGTTTGTAAAAAGAAAAAGAATTGTAGTAGAAAAATGCTCTTGAAAAAATGTCAAAAACTACCCGAAAACGGAGTCTGTGTGAACTAATGCTGAAGATAGGCCAGTGACCTTGAATCCTGACTTTAAAAGATGTACGTTCACACAGACTTCCTATACCTACAATGGTTAAGAGCAGGTGAGACGTTTTTATGAGACGTTTTTGAGCTGAAATTAAAGGTACACACAGAATAATTAAGGACCTTTCATTTGATGTGTAATATAAGGCCCTGGTGGGATAGGTTGTGTATGGAAGATCCGTCATTGAGGTCTGTCATGGAGGTCTGTCAAGGAGGTCCGTCATGTAGGTCCGTCATGTCATGGAGGTCCGTCATGGAGGTCCATGAAGGGTTTAGCTCCCCCTGAGTCAAGTGTGATCAAGTGGATATACATGTACTGGAATACTATATACATCATTGGAAAAGCCCTGGGTCACTTGTGATGTATATCACACAATCCATCTTTGATATAATTACCCCTCCCATAGTGAGACATCATCAGGTCCTCAAATGGTTAAGTCATGCTTAGGCCACATGGCCATGGGTTAGCCCTATACGTGCGCTACTCTGGATGCATTGGAAATAATGCACTCATTGAGGAGCGTCTTCATCATTAAGAGTTGCATAGTAAATGTGTTATGCACTTTCTGGTACTTATGTATGCATGCTCACCACAACTGCTTTCATGCAACATGCCAACCCTTTGGGAGTGTATCAACACGGTAGGTTCGGCATGATGCTTGTATAAAGTCTTAGCGAGTTACTTATCATTACTGCATTTAAGCATCATGACAATACAATGCATGGAGCATTAAAGCACTGTCTTGTCTCACAGGTGACTCATGGCCTCTCTGTCCCCATTTTGATATTATGAATTACATGCATATTTAAAAAATGTCACATATCCCAAAGGGTCAGGTAAGCATAGGGCGACGTTGGATCAACATTGGATTTAGATTTGATGGCCGTGGACCAACGTCGGTGCGTTGTCAGCAATATCATATTTAGGTGCTGATGTCAACCGGGATGTCAACGTGGGAATAGCTACGGACCAATATCGGTGCATCGTCAGCAAATCTGTAATTTAGGCCACTAAAAAAAAAGAGTTGTTTCTCATCACCAAGCAGTGAGAAATATGACGAGGTCGTTATTTATTTAATTATTATTTTTTGCTTGGGCCTTAATATATAGGAAAATGTAGACTTTGCGCGATCAATTTTCACATTTTAGTAATTCAGTGTTTAGGGAACATTCACAAATGACGTCACCTTTTTTGGGGCCATTTTCAGGACCCCCCCACCCCCTTGTCACCTTTTGTCACCTACCAGCAATAACCCCCCTAAGAAAGACGTCACTAATTTTGAAGACCCCCCCCCCCACCTTCCCCCTGCTAGCAAATCCTCTAAATGCAGTCTCACACAGATCATAATTAATACTAGTCATTCTTGCCTGACAGATATAAGGCTGGAAGATATCAGCACCAGGTTTTTAATAAGCACCAATCTTGGGGTAATCATGCCTCCAGATTAATAAATGCCAGCAGTGGCGGATTTAGACGAGGGAGACATGTGTGCCCCCTCCTTTTGGCATGTAATTAAGGGTTTATTTGTCATTTTTAGACCACAATTTAGGCCAAAAATATGATGTGCGCCCCCTCCTTTTAAAAAGATAAGGGGCGCGCCCCCTCCTGTTTCAAATCCTGTATCTGCCACTGCCCAGGGCACTCATATATGACTGTACAGTATAAATCTACCCCTGGGAATCTACCATAAATTCTCGTGCAAAAGCCTGACTCGCTTATTAGCTCCACCTAGACTTTTGGGAAAATTGGATAAACCTCAAAGGGGGTATGAATTGGGCAAATTCAGTACTGTATAGCAAAGGTTTGCGTATTAACCGCCCCTTGAATTGGTCAAGGTCGATCCCATAAGTGACACTGACAAACTGACTATTAGCTGTGGCCTCTACATGAATATTTCGGGTAATCATGTATTCCTGAAGAACCTCTAAATTCCCCTCACTGATATATATTGAGGACCGGTACTAGTCTAAATCACTTTCTACACCGTGTGACAATGGCCAATTAGTTGCCATTCCAGCTAGATAGCAGAGATACTCTTACATTGAATATCAGTTATAATAGGCATACTATCAGTGAAATTCCCTCAGCCTAATTAGTCATTTTCATTTCATTTTTACCTATGCTCTATACTGTTGTTTTTATTCATAAATATGTCTGGACTTGAAAAGGTGATGTCACACAGACCTTGACACCCCCGCACCCCCATGTCACTTTTTATCACTATTACCAAAGACCCACCCACCCCCTAGCAGGTGACGTCATTTGTGAACGTTCCCTTATAGATCCCCTAGCTGACTGCATTACTGACAGCATAAGCTTTGATTTGATACCAAATTTGCCAATATTCCCTCAATATTAACACATTTTTCATCAAAATTGTAAAAAATAATTAAAAAAATGTTTTGCTCAAAACACGATTTTTATGATGCGCGCCGTGATGAGAAACAACTTTTTTCTTCTGAGTGGCCTTAATGGCATTAACTAAAGAATGGCATTTTCATAACGTTTGGATACCATAGGACTGTGTATATAAACTGCCACCCCATAACCAGTGATCCTACTTTATTCAGCACTAAAATAATAACGGAGTCTTTGCTGGCAAAATGATAATAGGTCTGATAGCAGATGGGCCTTTAAATATCGAAATGGTGGGATTGTAAGTCAAAGGCATTTATAAACATCACACAATATAATACCATTAGCTAGTGTAAGTCTCCCTGTCAAATCCCCTTCCTACAGATGAGCACTCACACTCTCCTCATACCCCAATCCCCCATGCCTCGTCTCGCCCCCATACACACACCCACGCCCCCCTCCCCCACACCCCGCCTGTGTCTCCTATACACGCGCACCAACTGACCTTTGTCTCCAAGGCTGAAGGATGCCGCGCCTGGAGACGTTATCCGGTATGTCCTGCAACCTCTATGGGGTGCAGGGTGAAAGCACAGATCCTATACACAATAATGAGAATAAAACACCATAAATCAATTTCGGGCTTTAATCTGTTATCATACCAGATCTCTGGTACTCATGGTGACAAATATCACTGAATGATCGAGTTTTATAATTCTAGGATGAAACGACCCATTTAGATCTCGAGTTTCCTTCATTGTCAAAGATTTCAACAAATGATAGAGATGCGAATAAAATATAGTCATGAATGACTTGTTTCCTTATATAACATCATCGATATATAATGTACTTTCATAGTAAGTATGGAGTACCCTTTTAGATTGTAGTTGTTTAGTTCAATGATATCATACTTAACATTTTCACTATACATGATAATTATAATTATTTGACACTATGCACTGCATAGACACCGCAGCATCGTCTCCTGAGCACTCTCATTGTTTTACATACACTTAAAGCATATCGTGTGCTCTGATTGGCCAACGTATTTTTGTATGGTACCGATAAGGTAGTAAATCCCATCATCGATGCTGCTCTCAAGTTGAAAAGGAATTTCGACCATCACAGTTAATCACTAGTCCTCAATCATACCCCACCTGTACACATTCATTGGGTTTCTGAGACATGAGATAAGAATAGATTACATACATATAAGGTTAATTACCCATCAAGACAATAGACCGTGGAGACAACCAATCATGTGTAACCTGAGGTAGGGGGTTTATGGTATGTATGTATATATGTTTCAGGTCGCCGGCACGGTCCACCAGACGTCCATGGGAGCTTCAGCAGTCATAGACGGCGGGAGAGAGTTGGAGGCGAGTTGGAGAGGGGAACTGCTCACTGTTAAAGCGTTAAGCAGTTGGATTCAGGGATCCCTTGGAGTCTATACTTTATACCATTATCCATGTCATAGACTTTAACACTGCTGTTATTTACAAGTTGGATCTTGGGAGTATTTGACTGGAGGCAGAAGGGCATTGCCCCTGCGTGAGGCAATAGTCATACAAGGCTAGTCATTTTGCTGATATCAGGGGTGCTGGACGTGTGGACAAGGGCTGTCAAAATCACAATCGAAAAAAAATGTAAGTTTTGCCATTTCTTCTTAAACCAGCTAATAACTCAGCAATGAAATTGTTGATTGCCATCAGAAAAGCTGTAAGGGAACATTTAACAACATCGTCCTCCAATACTAAAGAAATCCGTGAGATAACTGTAATAACCTAGCTCCCCTAAATGTCCCCTTACAATGCCAGTTTATGACAGCTGTATTTCTGCTACAGGTGACTTGCACTACCTTGCCGCCACGGCCAGCCATTGTTCTGTGATTGCTATTATGTATGTATACATGTACATGATGAAACTGTCCTCCCCTTGGAAGTTGGAGCTCATTTTGCATGCATTGATTCTACTTGCCCTATGTATTTGTACTTTATATATAAAACCAATCAGATAGTCTGTTGACCGATTATGTACACCGTATTCAACGTAATAAGCGCCCTATGGATTAATCGCTTGGTAGCAGGTAACTTAAGAGTCCAATGGTCTCCAGAATCATGATAATCTCACGATTTCGTTTTAGTTTATACAGGGGAAGGGCGCTTGTTACGTCGAAAACTGCAGTTTCTCATTTACGAGCAAAAATAATACAAATGTATGGCTGTAAGTTTATGGGAGTCTTAGTGTTTGATCTTGTGGTGATATCTTCCAAGGCTGACATCACCATAAGATGGGTTATCCGTTGGACTTATCCGTTCAATATAATTATATGCATGGTGAAACGAAACCAGTTTCCTCATGAACCCGCGGGAAAGCCTCCCACGCACCCTTAACATCAGCACCGACGCGCCCCCTAACGTGAGTTATATTCACTGTTCAGGCGGAAACGCGTCTGCCTTACTGAAGCCATGCTTAATGCAGTTGTTTCTAGTATAAAATGTCGTGTAGCCCTGTGTAGCCCAAATACAATTCGAATGCATCCAATCTTGTTCTGAGAATACTTATTCTGTGTAATTTTGATGGAATTTACACATGTTGAAATTTCTTGTACCAAATTAAGGCCACTCAAAAAAAAAAGTTGTTTCTCATCACCGCGCGCATCATAAAAATCATGATTTGGGGAAATTTTTTTTTTTTTTTTTTTTACATTTTTGATGAAAAATATGCTAAAATTGCCAAAATATTGGCAAATTTGGTATCAAATTAAAGCTTATGCTGTCAGCAATGCAATCAGCTAGGTGTAACTTGCATTGTTACAACTTTTGCTGATCAATAAACTCCAAATTACTAAAATGTAAAAATTGATCGCGAAATGTCCAAATTTCCCTATGTAAATTGCCCCCGAGTAAAAAAAAAAAAAATTAAATAAAAAAGGCCCTCGTCATATTTTTCATTGCTTGGTGATGAGAAACAATTTTTTTTTTTGAGTGGCCTAATGCTTATCCTGTCAGTATTAGAGTGGGCTAGAAATAACCTACGTTTTCAGAGATCAACAGTTAACTGTTAACTACCTTTGTTCGCCGAGAACTTTCCCCCCTTTTTGCTATGCGTCGGGTCGGGTACATGTAATACTGGTAAGACCAAACGAAATTGTGTTCATGTAACATGGCCACCAAAAATAGGGTAAGTAGGTGTTTTTATTTGTGTTTTTTTAAGTCTTCAGTTAGAAGACCCAACTAGCTCCACCTGGTACATGCCAGCCCTAAACTTGTCTAGAAGTTACTCACCATTTCCCCTGCAGGTGGCCATTGTCTAGCCTAAATGTGTACCATTGGGAATAAATTGATTAATTCCTATCTTAATATGATATTGAGTACTACCATACCTATATGTTAATATGGAGAATTCTGTGAAGTATCTAGGGAAAACAAAAGATAATGTAAAGAATGCATGGTTTTGGTAGCATTAAGGAAATAGATGCAGGGGCAGATCCAGAGGGGGGGTTCTGGGGGTCAGGACCCCCCCCCCTTTTGGAAAAAAATTCAAATTTTTTAAATGATAATTTGATCTGCCCCGAGTCGCGTCGCGTCACTTTTTGGTACTTTGGTGTTTGGTGGACCCCCCCTTTTCAAATTCCTGCGTCCGCCCCTGAGATGATAGGTGTAGAGTGAACACACCTCTTTTCTGTCATTCACCAGGGCAGAAGTAGGAACATGTCCCTGCTACTTCTATGATCCACACATATGCCTACAGTACATTACTGATGAGTAGCCTATCCTCAGTAAAGACTTGGTGATACATTATGTGAACCCTTGGTGGCACAAGTGTATTAAATATCACTTCTATAAGTGGTTATGTATTTAAACAAATTAACAAAATAATCTTTTCATCTGGGACGAGACCAAACTTTTGTTTTGTTTTTGTTTTGGTAGCATTAAGGAAATAGATGCAGGGGCAGATCCAGAGGGGGGGTTCTGGGGGTCAGGACCCCCCCCTTTTGGAAAAAAATTCAAATTTTTTAAATGATAATTTGATCTGCCCCGAGTCGCGTCGCGTCACTTTTTGGTACTTTGGTGTTTGGTGGACCCCCCTTTTCAAATTCCTGCGTCCGCCCCTGAGATGATAGGTGTAGAGTGAACACACCTCTTTTCTGTCATTCACCAGGGCAGAAGTAGGAACATGTCCCTGCTACTTCTATGATCCACACATATGCCTACAGTACATTACTGATGAGTAGCCTATCCTCAGTAAAGACTTGGTGATACATTATGTGAACCCTTGGTGGCACAAGTGTATTAAATATCACTTCTATAAGTGGTTATGTATTTAAACAAATTAATAAAATAATCTTTTCATCTGGAACGAGACCAAACTCATACATTTGAAACCCTAGACCTACCACCCTTATGCAATGATGAGCCCCAGCTGTGGCTAATCTAGGCCTGCATCAACTATCTTAGTTTGACAACCTTGACAAGTCTAGGGTTGTCTTGTGGGATGGTAACCTGGCAAGTTGTCAATTTGACGAGTTGAAGCTCGTTGATTCTATGCTGTTCACTTAGAAGACCCTATAGGGTCGTCCTGTAAGACAACCTTATGGACTCCAGAGCTCTCCAGAATCTTTCAGTGTATACCTTAACACAACTTCCTTTTTTGCCTAATAGTGACTCAGTTCAAGGTTCAATAAGTAATCTTCATGACACGTTTATACACACCCTGCATTGTCACCCAAGTTGAAATCTGATACATACATACAGGGGACTTCACGGAGAGTGGGGTGGGTGTCTACAGGCTTCTAAATAACTTACTCTGTAACAACCAGCTCACTTTTTATGGAGTCACGTACACCATATAATTATCCTTCTATTGTACAGGGACTGCGAGTATTGAGAGTCATCATGAAACATTGTTAATTGAAAGGCATGGCTAGAGTGAAAGATAGCGACAATAAATGGATGTTAATTTCGACCATTCATTTGTATCACTATAGGACAAATGAATAAAGAAAGCAGGTCCTTTCCGTGTTGAGAATAAGAAAAAACTGAAAAGATGAAAGAGGATTTGGTATTGAGCAGAGGATACTTTTAATGACCTTGCTCAAACTAATTCCTCTACATCTCATCAGACCAACATTGACCACAGAAAGTTGCACTGAATAATTACTAAGGTAATAGGGCAATGGAATAATCCTGGTTAATTATACGTGTGTGTGTAATGTGGAATGACAAAACAAATATGCATTATGAAATGGGTGATGTCTGTAGCCACACTTTGAATATAGGAGTAGGGCGCAGGTATTCCCTGTCATATAATGCCTAATGCTGTATGCTGACTACCCATCGTCCTGCAAAGTGTTTCCATTATTCCACATGCGTGGATCTCTAACCATAGATTCATATTCAATCAGTTATTATGTTTAGCAATATTATGCAGTGATCCAAGACAGAGAGGTTATCTCCGAATTGCGATGGGTTCTACCTTCTTCAATATCCACCGAGCCCAGCCGACATGAGGGGTACCGCGTAGTCACGATGATCTTTGATTTCGTGTGCTGGCTTTACCCCTCCTGTCGGCAGTGCAACCATCCAGCAGATTTGGACATACTGAACTAAGGAGCTTGTTGTGGGATAGTTGATCAGCAGGTGGAGGGAGAGGGATGTAGACAGGCTGTAGTTTACACTAGTCTGGTACACCCTTCTCCCTTCTCCTGCATATACCTATACTGACAGACCCCATCTGCCTTGTGGACCTACTCTACCTTCCAGACCTATACTCTGCCTACCAGACCCACGCAGTCGGCTAGATATCGCATGTCTTTTGGTTAGGATTCAGGATTGGTCAATTGTGTTTTTGCCCTAATCTGCCTGTTCACATCATAAGTGATAGATTGTCTGCAGTATGACACGCTTCTTTTATTAGGGAAGATGAATATCTTATAATAATAATATAGTTGGAGAGTTAAAAAATAATATCTTATTACTGGGTAACACGGGGCTATCTGCCCATGGGTAAGATAGTCTGGGCCTGCAGCTGCAATGGCTACTGCATTCTTGGCTCCACGGACAGGCAGATAGCTGTAACCAAACTATGAAAAGTGTAAGTTGGTTCAACCATCTGCCCATCTATGGTACTTGCCCTTCGACACCCATGCTTCTGAGTTCAATGAAAACCCCAGACATTGATAATGTTTTTAAAGGCAACTCTATGTGATTCATGTTAACATTACCATGTGGCATGGAAGAAAACACACAAAATACTTTGCCATACGGTTTAAATGAACGAATAAAACCGACTGGTTATTTCATGGGTTTCCTCATTGCATCCTCAAAAGTGCATGCTAATCACTATCCCATAGTACTCACTAATTGGTTATGTCTGTGTTCAAGAGAGGCATTGCCATAGGGAAGGAGTGACTTAACATTTTTGCTCATGGCAATTCCTCTTATGACCATAACCACTTACTTCAACAGACAATGGCGACCCAAGCAATGCTATACTACAGAATAAAACCAATATAGCCTGCAGTTGGGGGCTTAGGGAGTGGTCATTTTTTAACAACAGGGGGGGGGGGGGGTTGGTGGATTTGGGGGGGGGGAGACCAAAAAAATTTGGACCCCTTGAAGGGGGGGACCAAAAAATTTGGACCCCGGGGGGGACCAAAAAAATTACACCCCTTTTTAGCGGAAAAGCCCGAGCATCACTATAGCTCAAAGGGTTCAAAGGGCTCAATTTCAACCTGCTGGAGGGGGGGGGGGGACAAAAAAAATGTCGACCCCTCTCACGGGGGGGACGAAAAGAATTTCGACCTGCTCGCGCAGAAATCCACCAACTCCCCCCTGTTGTTAAAAAATGACCACTCCCTTACCTAAAACATGTGTAGTACAGAGGAAATCACATTTATAAGGACCAGAATGTATGGATAAACTGGTTTTTATCTTATCATAGTGGGTATGGATAAAGGGCATTGCCCAGACCACTCAAAAATCTGTTTGGTTTCGTCTGCTTGCTTTACCTCGCATGTGGTCAGTTCACTCATCCAGTTTCTGTAGTTCTGAACCGTTGAGACATTGCAGTGCATTATTCGGGTCCGGGGGTCACTGACTCTTTGACTGTAGATAGCAACTGCCGCCCTACCACCCCTCTTCTCAGAGGTTGGGAGATTTGACCACCCCACCTTTCAGAGGTTGGGAGATTTGACTGCCCTATGTATGCCGCCCTACTTATTAGGGCTTTGACAACATCTGACCCCCCCTCCCCTTTACATCCAATACATGGTATAGTGCCCCCCCCCCCCCCCGCCCGGGTATTTGGGATACCAGGAGTAGGGAGAGGGATGTCACCAGACTGTAGTCTATACATCAGTCTGGTACGCCCCTCCCCCGTCCTTCTGTCGTCCATGTCATCAGCTATAACGGCAACACCAATCTGCCTCTTATAAAGGGCGACGCTCCGCCCCGTATCTTTAGTATCCCATACTCCTTGCCAAGAGACAGACGTGTCTCGGTGATACTCCGCAGCTTGGTATATGATACCAAGGTACTTGCTATTACTATTTGGTATCTCTATACCTAATTCATGTTTGCTATCTCTATACCTCTTTAGTGTATAGGGTATCTCTATACCCTTTGGAGTAATTGTCTCACCATAGCGAATACACATCTTTGTAGAGAGTTTTAACATTACGAATTGGTTGTAATGCTTAGTGAAATAGTGATTAAACTTCCAACCTATTATGACTTTCTCAATGCTCAATGGAGTAACACCTTCAAATTAAGGAAAGTATAAATTGATGATAGAGGAATATGTATGAAATGTACTGGAGTGCAGAGCATTACTGGCTGGAGTATGAGATAGGGGCACCAGGTGAATGTGGATTTCGACTATTCGCTTGTGTCCCTATTTCACACCTAGGTTAGGTGCAGATCAGTTTTACAAGAAAAATAAAAGAGGTAGCTAGTTATCAATGATATTTCTATGCAATGAAAATGAGGAGCCACTAAACTAGAAAAAGGGGACTTGGTATTGAATAGAGGATACATGATACAACCTTGCTCACACTATATCCTCTACTTTTCACTGCACCACCAACTGAAAGTTTCCAAGACTGCAACGCTTCAGCTATGTGGTATTATAAACTAGAGATGGAAAAGCACCTGTATGGAGATATGCATTACGAGAAGGGCGATGTGTGTATACCCAGACTTTACATAATGTAGTCGGGTACACATATCTCCTGTCCACTAATGCTGTATGCACGTCTACTCAATCACAATTTCTTGAAAATATAGATATGGTGAACAATGTTTTAGAACTTTTCAACTAGATCATTGACACATATCTGTATATTTCAACGTTATATTTCATCCATCATATACATTAAGATATACACAGACATTTGGTAGCTTTGGTTGTATGCTTACCAATATCTGTTGATGAGGATAGAGATTTGTAGTATGAAAGTGTGTCAACCGGCTGTAGGTGTTCATTTCTAGTCTGGTACACCCTTCTCCCTCTTCCTGCAGTCTCTGTTGGCACACCTGTAGATTAGTTCAATATTAGATCAACACTAACAACTGGTGAAAAATCAACCTTGATCAGTCGATTGACAAAGTTTCATTTTAGTGTCTGCGCTTACTGGGTTTAGAGGGGGTCAGAATGGGAGAATGAGTGAGATGTTTGTATTGCAAGATGCCCATTATAAGGATTTCAAGGCAATGGTAGCCTACTTAGTATAATAACTGACTGTTTAAAGATCACTCCATGGTGCCTCCTCAGGGAAGCAGTGCACCATTGGAATTTAACTGCTAAGTTAGTCTTTGTTGAGAAGAGGACGTTGCATGCCTTCAACAAAACGTACTTACCTACCGGTACTGATTAAAACAAAGGCACTGTCACTGAGCATAGTGTGGGATAGTGTATTATGCTCATGACATTACCTTCATTTTGGTCAGATCTGCACCAGTATTATTTGTTCTGTTCCAAACATTATGTAATATGCATATAGATCTATATCCAGTATAAGGCATGCAGGAGCCACATTGATTATGATCTGACAACAAAAATGAGTTGGGAAAGTATGAAAAGGTTCTTCTCTTGAATTCTCAACCATCGCTACAGGGTACACTGTCCAATATCAGTCTGGACGTTGAAGCCACCGACTCAAAACGACCCTGGCTTGTGAATGGTTTTATTCTGCATTTGACCAATGTAGGCCTACACCATACAGAAAAGGAATATAGTGACTGCAGAGTATTATAATTATCGAGGTGTCAGTACATGTAGCATTATATTTCTCTTATGGGGGTGCAGAGGGGTCCCCCCCCCCTCAGGTCGGAAAGTCGCCGAAATTAAGGGCCCAAGGTCGCAAAGTCGCTTTTTTTCAGACAATTTTTTACTATAACCAAATTTGTCCAAAGGTCGCCAGGTCGCTTTAATTATGGTACCAGGTCGCCAGGTCGCATGGAAAACAGCCTAGGTCGCCAGGTCACTTTTGACCCCTCTGGACCCACTTTTATGTATGGTAGTACCGGACACAAAATTGCGAAAATGAGAAAATCAATCGCCAACGTTACATGACTATCAATGGTCACACTGCATTGTTAATTCTTACATAAAGTTATCTTACATGCTTCTCCAAGTTTCTCCAAGATATTTTCTACACTACACACTTTCACTACAATATGAGATTGTGTGATCAGACTGGACTGTTGCTGCGTGCTCATTATACAGAGTGGGAGTAAGGTGTCTACGGAGTGTTGTAACGAGGCCTCAGTAGCACCATACTCCTACTGTGTACAGTAGTGCCATATAGATCCCAGCTAACGAAAATACATCAAAATAACATTTTTAACGTTATAAAATGTTTGGCCATGACAAGGAGCCATAGGGAAACGTTCTGAAACATTGTATAACGTGTTTTTTTCTCGTTCATTGGGATATTCTTTAGAAAATAAGGTGAAAATCAATTGCCAACTTTCCATACGTTACTTATATTACATGCCCGATCCTGGTTGATATGTTGGTATTACTATCCTATCTGCCACCGTGGCCCAATGGATAAGGCATCGGCCTCCTATGCCGGTAGACTGCAATAGTAAGAGAGTAGTCTAAGAGAGTGAGCCGGGGATTGCGGGTTCGAGTCCCGCCGGTGGTTCAGATGTTTTCTTTCCATCCATTGAGTAAAATATGCCATCACTTTGAAGCTGGCAAAATTCAGGAGATGTCGTATTACTTATAGAGGATACTGTGACTAGATCATCACATCAACAGTACATAGCAAGAATGTGTCCTCTGTGACTATGTCGTACACATCTGAGACAAGAAGTGAAGATGACCTTGCTCAGGTGTGTATTGCATGGATAAAGAGGATGATCCTGCAGACAACTGAGGGCTAATCCCCAACACCTTGCTACAAGGAGGACATCCACCGATAACATAGAACCTGCCATCCAGCCAGTGTCTTGGACTACAACTGTATGTAAAAAGTTATAATATAGGACTGAGGCAGGTTGTCATTTTATTCAGCATACTGCCCCAAATAACCCCCAGCAAATATATAGACGAATGCCAACGCCCATTGATACCATCTCTGCTGTATTTCACGAGTGAAATACGGCAGAGAGGTATTGATGTAGTTGGCATTATTTGCATTTATTTTTTGCTTTGAAGCCATTTAATGAAAAAATCCAGCATTTTCTTTGCCCATTGAATACGGCCACATTGTATTCAATGGGGGGCATTGAATACTGCCCTTCCTATAGTTAAGCATAGTAAAGCTTGTATTTCCAAAAATAATAAAATCGGCACCTCCTCGTATAACGTT
The DNA here is from genome assembly GCA_947462335.1 of Harmothoe impar. Classification (NCBI taxonomy): domain Eukaryota; kingdom Metazoa; phylum Annelida; class Polychaeta; order Phyllodocida; family Polynoidae; genus Harmothoe; species Harmothoe impar. The sequence goes on from OX381714.1 coordinate 36,307,071, forward strand.
GGACAGACATGTACAATGCCGTTTGTAGGTTACATCAAATGCCACTAGTGATACATCTGCTTTTCTTTGGGGACAGGCTCAAACTATGCATTTGGCTCCTAAAACACGGGAAATCACAAGAATTTTTTCAACCCCCCCCCCCGAGACCCCCCTTTACAGGGTGGGGGGATTGGCGAATACAATGTACTGAGAAAACAGTTAAAATTCAGTCTTCCAGATTCCTACTCAAATCTCATCATGCCTTTATCAAAATGGTCAAGAACCTTCATATAAATTCATATTGTTGTGATCATAGTGGTGTTACCCCCTAAGAGGCCTCTGGGGAAGTGGTTCATACTTAGTAAATATAAATACTGTTAATTACCTTTTTTGAAGGCTCCCATCCAATCAAGTCTGAATACTGTCATAACACATAAACATTAGACATATCAGGCGGTTTGAACCATTCTGTAGGGCTCCCTGTTTCTGTTAACTACCCTCCCAGCCAACATACCCAAAAGGGTCCCATATGGGCGTGTTTCTGGGCACCATGGGCTAGCCCATATCTGAGTATTTACTAGTAATTGTCAGGGCTTCCAGATGGGGCCCATGTGGGCTCAGCCCAGAATATCAAGTTCAAATTATTTTTCTTATGCTATGTTGTCTACCTGGGTTTCACCTGGGCTAGGGCTGGGCTAAGTGGGCTGAGGTCTGCATGGGTTTTCCATGGGCTTGGTGTGGGCTGCCAGGTGGGCCCCATGTGGGTCAGCTCACCAACTTCACTTTCTGGGCTAATTGTACCAACACAGCTTTCATGATCACACAGAGAGAAGAAACCGAGTCAAAAGGGAGTCCAGGCTTGCCTCCAGAATGACTCCCTTTTCTTACTCTCTTTCTGACTCTCTTGATGAACCTGACTCCCTTAAAAGGGAGTTATTTGACTCCCTTAAGAAAGCCCAGGTTTTGCCTCCAAAATGACTCCCTTTTATGACTCCCCGCTACAGACAGAGTCCAGGTCTATGCTGCAACTCCCTTTAGAAAGGGAGTCTAGGCACAGGATGGCTCCTTTTGAATAGAGAGTCATAATTTATAGGTAATTCCTACCCCCTAACCCTCTATATAAACATTTCAATAGAGCTCTGTCTCCCTAGCTGATGTTTCTACATTATGTTGGTGCAATTCCTCACAAGGAGGAGGGATCTCAGAAAGATCCCTCAGAGCACATTAGTTAACATACAAAGGAACATATGAGCTTTTGGGATATACTTTCTCATGTTGCTACAAATTGGGTGTCTATACCTTATACATCATGCTTATGCTACAGTTTTATATTAACTGTAATTATTTCATAAAATGTAATTCTGGCATTACATGTTGATACTACAATGATATACACATATCAGCATAATTATCAATGTCACAAATAACATGGATCTAGAGATCTGAGCATGCAGAATATTACCATTTTAGGTATAGTGCTACCACCTAGCAGGCTTAACTGTAGCCCACTGTTTGACTCCCTTGGGGGAAAAGGGAGTAGGGACCCTTGAGTCTGATTAGAAACAGAGTCAGATGGCTTCTTAACATATATGCTAGATGGCATTACAGTCATTGTACAGTAGTGTCACCTAGTGGGTTTCCTATTTCCTCTCACCTCTGTGACTCCCTTAGGGAGTCCAGGTAACCATTGAAATGAAACAGTTTTCATAGTACGTTCATATTATATGAAATTGAGTAACAAGGAGCATTCTGATACTGACACCTTTGCCCGGGATATGATCATAGTACATAATCCCAGGGTTCCCTCAGGTATCACTATCAGACTTACAGGAACTCTGACTGTGTCACCCAATGTGATCAGAGTTGTAGTTAGTCGAAGGATGCACTTTGCTTCTCCTCTTTACATAAAGGGAAGAGATGACATTAAATGCAGATGCATTAATTGACCCACTGGAATACTTGTTGGTAACTACTCTTAACATATGGTCATTAACAACTAAGCCTATAGCTTAAAAATATGTTGGGTCTGTCTCACCAGCCCAATTATGTGTTATCCAACTAGGCTCAGACAAGTCGCCAGCAATATTCAGGCCTCCCACTGATTCCTTTATTCCTTTAAATTTCCTTTAAACTGGGTATGATTCCTTTATTCCTTTAAACTTCCTTTAAGTGGCTTAAAAATTCCTTTATTTCCTTTAAAATGGTCAAATACCATAATCATATCATGGATTTTTTACAATTAGTTCTGTAAGCCTTGTTATATATGGTGCTAAAATTCACCAGATTGCACCATTTCAAGTCTAAATTTCCAGATGTTTTTAACCCCTTCACCACTGGGTTTCTTGTAACTCAATGCAATTTTGTGCAATATATTGGCTTACCGTGTGGAAGGGGTTAAAAGCTCTCCCTCCATAAGCAAGGTTCTAGCCTCACTCATAAAGGATAATATAGATCTGGGCCTTAATATATTTTCTGCCACAATGCACCAGAATACCACATTTCAAGTCTAGACTTTCCAAATTTTCTTGATACAATGGGATAGTGCCTATGATGATAGTCCATATATGTGAGAGCATAATCATGGCCATCTAAATTTCATACATAAACTCTTCAGATTTCATAGATTATTTTCATAGAAAATTTTTTAAGTACCGTATGACCTTATCCTATAATCTTATAATATATTTACCTGTTACCATGACAACTCATATTACATAATTCACCTTGTTACTCATGAAATCACTATGTACATATGATCATACTGAATGAATATCAAATAATATATAAGCACTGTAAATAAGTTATAATATATTCATGAATCATAATATTGATGTTTTTACCCAGAATACATCTGATAGAATTTTGTGTAAACAACGACTCACAGTGTACCTTAGAAGAGATTTTATGACATTTGATTAACCCTGATGAAGGCACATGTGCCGAAACTGTTGGTTCAAATTGACTAAATAAAACGTCACCTTAAAAACCAAGTTGGAATCTAGTTGTGTTGTCTTTATATCATCAAACCCACAAAATATTTACTTCACAACACTGTATCCTTTGTGGGATCCTAGAAACCAACTCAAACACCACAGATACTAGTTCAGTCAGTGTACCACGGTACAACCCCTACAATCACACCACTGATTTATCCTGACCAACGTATCCCTAAACGGATCCTAGTATTGACCAATCCAAAATTGGATAAAACCCTGAAAAACTACCTAGCAACCAACAAACCGGCACCATGACTACCGTAAACAAAAACTCCACCGACACCAATGACTCACCAACTACCTCAGACAACAAAAATGAGACCCCAAGAACGCGCATCCCTATGGACGCAGTTCCCTACTTCAAAGTAGCTAGAAAATTACAACTCAGTTACAACAGAGCACTCCACCATGAGAACTATCTAACAACCTGCTTAGAAAAACGCACCATTCCAAAGGGCCTCCAACTAAAAGTTGCCGCCCAGATCCCCGATCCAAACCTACACTTCACACTACAGTGGGAAACAGCCCACCTCAATTTCAGCAAAGAACTAACAAAAATCCTAGCAAAATACTACACCGACAGGGTCGCAACCCTGAAAACACAAATCGAAACGACCAAAGCTAGTCTAATAGAAATATGCGACCAGGAGACCCTCCACAACATAGAGAAGATAATATCAGACCTGGAATCGGCCCAAACCCTGGCCCTCCAGCAACGTCGCGACAAAAAAACCGGCGATTCAAAACCTACAAAATCAGGGAAAGTTGTGACAAGTCAATCCACAACTACTCTGGCAAAGAGTTAAACCAACACCACATTTCAGTGTTGAACAAAGGCTTATCTTTTGTTCCAACACCACTCTCCAGCAACCATATACATGACATCAAAGACACACTATTATTTAACAGGAGAGTTAGATTAAAACAACATTTCGGTCCCACCTCAACCTACTATACTGAACCAATATTCCCCACCCCAAAAACGGGGTGGACTCCAAACTACAAACAGTTTGAAGACGTTGAAGTCTTCACTCAATATATACTGAATCAAATGTTAGAAGAACCCACCATCAACGACAAATCCAACAACCTAAACTACCATGAACGACAAGCTCTGAAAGATTTAATCAATGACCCAGATATAGTAATTCAATCAGCAGACAAAGGAGGCGCCATTGTCATTCTAAGCACAGAAGAATACATCAAAGAAGGTCTACGCCAACTCAACAACACCGAATTCTATGAAGAAACAGAACAAGACATGACAAAAACCAATGCTGAAATCATCATGAAAAAATTAACAGATTTAGAAAATCTTGGAAAACTTCCCAAAGAGTCCTACACAAACCTACTACCCACAACAATCAGAACATCACCTTTCTATTTGTTACCAAAAATCCACAAACCAGGGAGACCTGGTAGACCGATCGTCTCTGGCATTGACTCACCTACTGATAAAATATCAGCTCTCATGGACAAGGTCCTCAGACCATGTCTTAAAAAAATCCCCAGCTTCATCAAAGATACAAAACAATTCCTGAACATCATAAGCGCTGATTCCACCAACGCTACGTGACGGATCCGTCCATTTTTTGGACGGATCCGTCCACTTTTTGGACGGATCCGTCCAGTGACGGGTTGGTGGAAGCCATTTTCCCCGTCATCGCCCCGCCAAAAGTGTGACGGAACCGTCAGAATGGCTTCCACCGGTCCGTCCGTCAACGGATCCGTCAACGGACGGACTGGTGGAAGCAGGAAAATGCCAATCCGTCCGTCAACGGGTGACGGATCCGTCACCATTTTGGCGGATCCGTCAACTGACGGGAATATTAAAAAAATTAGATATTTCCGTGCGTTGACGGAAACGTCCAAAAGTGTTCAATCCGTCTGGTTTTCCGTCAGGGCGCAGTGCTGCAGACTGGCGGGAAATTTCTGTACCTTTAGTTCACGGCGCATACAACACGTGGCGCTGCGGGGGATGTTGTGTTTTGCCGTTTTCTGTTCACGTGACCTGCACTTCCGTCCGTACGCAAAGGACACAAAATGGCAACGAGAGGAGGACGGAAAGGCGCCTCGGCGCAAAGCAAAAAGGAGGACAAAGCTCCTGGAAAGGGCAGGGGTGGAAAAAAACGGATCCCCCCGACCGAGGAGGAGGCGGTGCCGCTGGAGGAAACATCAGAGAAACCGGTAGGTCGGCCGAGACGCCGAAATGTTACAAAACAGCCAACCAAAATTACCCATGTCATGGCGGATTCCGTCTCAAACGCCTCCAGTGCAAGTGAGGACATAAAAACCAAAAAGACATTGGGCGTGAAACGAGGTGGCGCACACAGTAAAAAGCAGGCCACGCCACCGGAACAGACCCACACCCGTGCACACGCGGCGGTGGCCACTATGCCAGTTAGGACTGAGAAGGAACGCAAGTTAAAACAGAAGATTTTTGATATAATCAGACGTGGTGAAGAAAAGGAGCTCGCCATATTAAGGGGTGAGGATGTGTCCATCAATGATGACCTGGAGGAGGAAGCTGGACAATTTCTTATGCAATCAGATGATTCTGAGGATGCACCCAACATAAACGAACACAACCGGGGAAAGAATGAGCTGGCGGAAGGGGACGACTGTGCTCTACCTGGGAAGGCTCAGCAGGAGATAGATGCGCTGGAGGAGGAGGAAGAAGCCCTGGACATGACTAAAGGTAAAATTGTATGGTATATTATATGTGTTAAACCTGAAGCTAAAATATGTGAATGCAATTTATTTTTTTTAATGGAGTAGCGTTAATTAAATAGCAAAAAAAAATTAAAATTTTGAATCATTTCTGTGCCACAACACCTTAAAGAAATTTATATTTTCTCCTGTTAGTATTAACTCTGCATGCAGAACAGTAGTTGTTTTAATGACACAGTAACGTGTAATATTTTTTGCAGGCTCAATGCAGATGATAGAACACGATTCCAACGCGTTCCGCGACCCGTCAAAGAGCAATGACGACTATTGGGATGAAGATCCTACACGCGAACCAACCCTGTGCGAGTTATGGCAAGAGACACCGGGCTTGTACGACAAAAGTCAGAGGGCCAACATGACGGAAGACAAGGATACCATAGTAAAACGTTTCTCCACAATACTAAAAGTTCCCCGTGAGTGTGCCCTTTTTAAAAAAACACAAAATTCATAAATATTATTCCAAATCAGGTAATAAGTTAGTTCTATTGTGTGGAATGGTGTAATTCCTTTTTTTGTAACTGTGTAATAAGTCATTTTATTTCCCTGAATATATGTCATAATGTATTACTTAATTAATTTGATTAAATTATTTTGCTTCACATGACTTTTTTTTGGGATTTAATGCAATGTAGTATAATTTTTTAACAGCGGAGCAGATAATGCTGAGAATGAACGCCATAAGGAACTTGTTTCAAAAGATGCATCGGGTTGCTAAGAGCGGGATGGAACCGGTGGGACAGACCAAACGCCAGAAGGAGGTGTTGAGGTTGGCTTGGTTTCTACGCAACCACATTTCCGTCGCGGACACCCTCACGTGCTACAAAAGGGTCAGCCCTCGACACAACTCTACCCCTAGGAGGAAGAAGGAGCAGGAGCAGCAGGTATGTACTCCCACTCCATATAACTGGAAAAAAAATTGAAAAAAATAAATAAATTGGTTAAAAATCACAGAAAGTGTGCATATGGCGCTAGGGGGTGAATTGGGGGGTATGGAAATAAATATTGTAGTATCTCAAAGATCTTTCTTGTGGATGATGAATAAGTGTTGGGTTACCTGCTCATAAAGTGTAATGAGTTAAATATGCAAACCGTTGCTATGGCAACCCCTGCAACCTATATACCCTAGAAACGATGTCCGGGCGAGTGACATTTGAGGTATTTATCATTAGAGAGACCCAAAATGGTTCTTTTATGTGTTTGATTACCATTTATTTTTTTATTTTGTTGGAACAGGTCCTTAAGATTAGTTTATAAGCGTTTTTGGCGAGTATTAATCGGTATATTCTTTAACACTGGGACATTTTATACAGAGGAGTGACGTGAATTTTACCTTAATTATAGGGTCTCTAAATGTACATTTATTCTCACTTTGACTAACAGGAGAACAGAGTTAAGTAGGAAGTACCAGGAATATGGAATACAAGCCCAAGGGCACATACTTTTAGGTGGTACATAGCTTTAGTGTGGCAAAAATACCTGCATCCCTGTGTATTTATATAGAAAATGCCTTGCAATTATGCACAATGTCACTCGGGCGGACATTTTCCCCTTAAACCAGTCCCTTTATGTAAGGTAAAGTTTATCTAGCAAGCCATATGCTGTATTTTTTTTTAGTTTTAAGTAGAGTTTCAAATTAGAGAATAGTATTCATATTTTATATATGAATCACACAGAATCCAAAAGGTACCAAAAGATTCCTATATTTACCAATAGAAAGAAATCATTAAAAAAAGATAAAAAGTGAATACAAAATGGAAAGAGGCCCCCACAGGCAGCTGGACTCTATTGGTACCTATAGGCTATAGCCCCCCAAACCCTACAATCTCTATGGAAGGACCTATAGAATCCCTTTGGCACCTATGAGGTTCTATTGGTACCAACGGAATTCTATTGGTACCTATTGGATTCTATTGGTGCCTTTGGGATTCTATTGATACAAATTTTATGTACCACCCCGATCTGCACTGCCCAGCGAAATTCGTTTCTACTGTCTGCTTCTTGTTCAGGAACTTACTACTGGTATAGTTTATGGATATACCACAGTGGTTTGACCATGATACTGCCCTGAAGAAAGAATGAGGAACCAAAATTAAACAGTCTATGAGATTACCACTGTGTCTTGACCGTGATAAGAGAATTATTCAACTATCTCTACACATGCTATGCATGGTACAAACTACCACGTTTCTCAGGAAATTCTCTTTTGACTTTGGCTCACATATTACTTAATACCAATATATCTAAAGAAGATATCAATATGCGGATTTTTGCATCGCATTAACGAGATATTCCTCTTTTAGGGGGTAGGTCTATCGTTTCTGTGGACCTTATATTACTGTGTGAAATATCATATAGACTTTTACGTGTCACTCGCCCGGACATATCTCGCCCGGACATATCGCCCGGACATAATAAACCTTTTACCCTCCTGTTCCAGCCTATTACATTTAAGCAAATTTCTAATACGCTGGGCAGTTAGGCTGATGTAGGGGGGAAATAACTGGCATAGTTACCTTAGTTAAATAAATTCATGGTAGACAGACACAAGAAAGATATAATTTAGGTGTCAGGTCGACAAAATTGACTATTTTAAACGAAAACACTCATGGCCCCCTCAGGAAGAAGATTACAGAGGAATTCCAATTTTTTTTGTGGTACACATACACTACCACAAAACTCTAACTTTTAATGACAAAAATGATCCAATAGGCATCATTTGTAGAAAGTAGTGAGGGGGAATGTTGCTAGAAATTCGCCCGGACATTCAATTTTACAAAATTCAAATTGCCTGAAAAATAATGAATAGATACCACCACGTACATAATCTTTGCTCCAAATTAACTGTAACGACTCAGAATTTAAGTAAGAAATATGGAACCACACATATCTAGTGACATTTTTTGAAAATCTTAAAAATTAGGTTAGTTCTAATGATATTTGGAGCAATTCTGGGTCATTTTCGGCCTATTTCTGGGCCCTGGAACCATAAATATGGATATTCAACCATGAAAACCCATATGTAACATCAAGGACTCATCCACCCCGATAGCAAAAGACAAAAGAAATTGTAAGAAAATGAATATCCTATGAATGCCGGGCTGGGGAAGTGTAAAAATCCCATATGCACAGTTTCTATGATTTATGACCAATTACATTTATGTAGCCCTCCATTTGTTATAGTAAAGTAACAGGATACCGGTACATGATATTGTATTATGTCACATGCAACTTACTTTGTGAATAAAATATATATGGGAGGAGGTACAACTCTACCTTATTTTTCAAAAAATAATTGATTCCATAAAGATATACTGTAATGCCTATTTTTTTTATATTTTTCAGAACCTGTTCAACAACAGCTTGACCCCAATAGACAATACTGCCGCTGCACTGACGCAATCAGAAAAGGGATCAGGGGACGAGGAGATACAGGAAGTGGACTGTGAAATTCTGCCAAACACCAAGCACTTCAGTCGTAATGACCGTATTAGCACAAAGGAGGGAGTAGCTGTGTCAGCAAAACGGTCTCTCAGGTTAGGAGTGCAAGAGGAAGCGCCCCCTACCAAAAAGACCAAGAACCCTGCACAGGTAAAAAGTTCTGCCAAAGGTAAGCCTTCCACCACTGCTGATGTGAAAGGCACCACACCTGCCAGCCCGTACAACTTCACTTCCGCTGCTCAACGTAAAGCTATGATGGTGGGGAAGCAGCGAAAAGTGGGTGAGACCTCCCGTCCATATGACACAAGTGTCACGACACAGGACTGGTATGACAGTAGTGGACCTTCAGCAAGGAAGGCAAAGGAGGAGGAGAAGAAAAAAGGTGAAAAAGAGAAGGAGAAAGAAATAACACAAATTATGATAGACAGGAACAAGGCTATACAGAGCATGAGTGATGGGATTGAACGTTGGAGGCAGGATGCTGCTGTGCCCTCAACTGCACGCCCCCCCCCTCAAGAGGAAACACCTGAGCAGACGTGGGCCCGCAGCCTCATCCCATATCTGATGTCCATGGATGAGGACACGCGTGACGAATTCATGGTCCATGTGCTGTCCATTGCAGTCAAGGCCAAGAAGGGCAAATGGGTGCCTTCAACATAAACTGGACTTTTGTTTGTACTATATCACATAGAAATTTACCTCATGTTGCCCGGTGGGTACCACAGAAATATTTCATTTTTTGTGAAATATTAGATCTCAAGTATTTGACAGTATTTGCCTGATTCACGTGATATCCCGTGTTGCCATGAAAAAAGCCAAAATGGGTGCTTGATTGTTTATACTACATTGTGAGTAATATATCTGTTTTACATGTATCCAAGAAGAAGGTGCTTTAATATAGAATTTAAGAAAGTTGTTGGACGGATTCAGAAAAAGGGTCTGCCACAAATGACGTGTCTAGTTTTGATGAGGTTCAAGAAGGAGGATGCTTATTTTATTTAAAAGGATAGTTGTTTGACGGATTTGGAAACCACATCTGGTGTATGATATATAGTACATATTTATTCTATATGTGTTCTTTTATACCCCAAAAAAGTTGTATGACGTGCAATAAGGGAGATTTTCTGTATTTTGTCCATTTACTTTTGTAGAAAGCAACAAGAGAGAGATGGGAGTAAATTGTAATGCATGACAAGAATATCTTTTATTTTCGTTCATTTTCAAATCAAACATGTGAGCTGTGCAGCTGTATTTTGTAATATCGTTATCTAGTTTACCTGCAGCTCACATTTTATTTGTATTTCTTCGTCTGTGTCATGTATGCCACGTTGGGCTGTTATATACTTAAGCTATATTATATCCAGATCCTGGTACACTAGTATATAAAGTGTAAACAGAAATACAACAGTTGTAGACATATATTGGTATCATATGACTTGATGTTGATTTAATATGACACCGGTATACAAGTGACGTGACGTATATATATCTTAAACTAGTTGAACAAAGTAGGATGTTCGTCTGTTGATCAGCTTAACATTAAGTCAGTACCGGTATACTGCAGCATTCCATATCAGGACACAACACACAATCTTTTACCCTACACGTGCAGTGACGTAAATGTTGTTTTAACTAATTCTATACTGCACGTCATTCATACTTCAATCATTTCAATATTAAGTCACTACCGGTACAGTGGAGAATTTTATCTCAGCTCACAACACAGAATTATGTTGCACTCCGTCCCCGTCACTTAAACTGCCGTAATACATGCACTATATATGGGGGTATTTGACAACATGTGTAGCTTTAAAATATAGGTATATCCCGGTGTCATTTATATACATGTAAGTGCTATAAAACTTTATGTACATGTTTTACTTAAAGTACCGGTACAACGCTATATTTGAAAACATTTGCATGAGTTGCTGAAATCATTCCAGCCAAAAGATGAACGGGTGTTTAATGTACAACACTTGATGTGATTCTGTTTTGCTTGACTTTGAAAATAAGATATAAAAGTTCTTGTTATATTTTGTAACCTGTTGTGTCCCATTTGTATATAGATGAAAAGTGGGCAGAAAATATATCATACATGTATGAATTAGTGTAGATTAAAATCCATTTTAGAATGAAATTTTAAATAGGGAAAAGTTATTTGAAATGAACCTTTTGATACTGTAGTGCTAAGTATGAGTCAGGGGACAATGTGTGTGGGTATTGCTTCATCGGGTGAAGAAAAAGTCATGCCTCAACACCACGTTGTATTGATGCCTCAGCTCCCCTTCTTTGGTGAGACACCAGTCTGCCAAATCCGCCCGCATTTTCTTAACCTCCCACTTCCTGTTCCGTGCAGCTGAAGGCTGCCCTCCTGGTAGAGATGCCTCTCCCCGCCACACTCCTCTGTGCTGACGGTAGTCCCGGTCCTCCCAGTCTGTGGCCTCTTTTGGTACATAGGCTGCAGCAGCGTTTTTCCTCAAATAATTATGTAGAACAATGCATGCCATAATCACAATGTTAGCGTTTTCCGGCTCCATCTCGATTTCACGTCGCAAGATTCTGAAGCGCGTTGCTAAAATTGCAAAGGCATTCTCAACTATGCGCCGACATCGAGACAACCTGTAATTGAAAATGCGTTGTGGCATGGTGAGGTCTGCGGAGGGGAAGGGCTTCATGAGATGCATGTCCATTTCGAAGGCGTCATCCCCTACAAAGTAGTAGTTGAGTAATCCTTTGAATCCTGGGAAAGGTGCCGGGTCTGGTATCCCCAGCGGATTGCCTTCTTTGGTGATGTCCTGACAAAACGCTGAATATTTCCATATGCTGGAGTCACCAGATCTGCCTTCCGACCCCACGTCGACGAACATGAAGGAGTAGTCTGCGTCAACTAACGCAAACAGCACCACTGAGTAGAAATTCTTATAGTTCCAATACAAGGATCCAGACTTCTTGGGGCGGGTAATACGGACATGCTTGCCGTCTAGTGCTCCCAGCACATGGGGCATGTTCCACCTGTCATGGAACATTTTACTGACGTGCAGCCACTCCTCCTTTGTACTGGGGGGCTGCAATATATAACATGTTATATGATTTTAGTTTTTCCCTTTTTTGTTGGATTATTTAGCATCTTTTTACTGACATGCCCTAGTACATATTTTTGGGGATGTTTTAATTTATTTTTAGCCTTTATTTATTGACATGGCCTACTACATTTCTTGGGTTTTTTTTTTTTGTTTAATTTTAATTTTAAACCAAAAAAAATATATATTTTTTTTTTTATTCACCTTGAGGTACTCCTCGTGTAGGCAAGCATATATTGCTTTGCATGTGTCCTGTATTACGGGGAGCACAGTAGAATGTCCAACCAGGTAAGACTGTGCGAGGGTATCCACGCTGTCACCACGCGTCAGGTAACGCATAGTGAGGGATAGACGCTCTTCAGGAGTCACACACTTCCTGTAATTGGTGTCCTTGTATTGGATTAAAGGACGGACGCGGTCCAGTAACTCCTTGTATACTGTAGCAGGCATGCGTGTTGTCTTGCGGAAAGTGGTGTGACACCCCAACTGAAAAAAGCACAAAAGCAGGGATTTTATTACATGTTTTTTAATTTTTAATTTTAATTAATTATTTCATTTGCATTTAAAAAATATATTTCATTTCAAAACATGTAGATTCATTTTTACATTTCCTGTTGCTGGTATTGTTCACAGTAAGGAACCAACTTACCCTGAGGAAGTCGGACTCCAATTTGGCTAGTGTGTTCCTCTGGGTGTAGTCTGTACGGGCGTTCAGGTAGGGGGACATCCAAAATTCATGTGTCCTGCGCCTTTTCGCCATGCGTTCCATCAACACAGCTTCATCTTCGTCAACGGACATCAGCACTGCCACCGCGGCGGAAATGAGTTCAGCACGGTGCACATCCTCCCGTACGGGGGGGTTGTTAAAACGCCACATGTCTGCCATAATGCTGCTGGAGGAAACGTGCTCTGTACAACCTTCCTGCTCTGTTTGACACTGCCGCGTTTTTACGGACACAGATCACGTGATTAGATCATGTGACTTCCACTGCTCCATACACAAAGAACTGGACGGATCCGTCCAGAATGGACGGATCCGTTGACGGACGGAATCAGTGGAAGCAGAAAGTGGACGGATCCGTCCAAATTGGACGGATTTGAGTAATCCGTTGACGGACGGATAGGACGGGGAAATTGACGGATCCGTCACGTAGCGTTGGTGGAATCAGCGCTATAGAAGACATTGCCTACCTTCATCCAGATGAGTTCCTTGTAACCATCGATGTAAGTAGCTTGTACACATCAATCCCGCATGACGAGGGCCTAGAGGCTGTAGAAGCAGCATTAGAGTCACTAACGTCCAAACCAATGGATACCGGTACTGGAGTCAAACTGATGAAGATCATCCTGAAAAACAACACATTCAACTTCAACAACAAACACTACCATCAAATCAAAGGAACAGCAATGGGCACAAAGGTTGCCCCCACATATGCAAACATTTATATGGACAAAATAGACAAAATATATGAAATCAAACCAACAACATGGGTTAGATACATCGACGACATTTTTGCTATATTCAAATGTAGTGAAGATGAATTGATTCAAACACTGGAAGGATTCAACCAACTACATGACAGCATAAAATTCACCTGGGAATACAGCACCCAAGAAATCAACTACTTAGACTGTACAATCTACACAACCAACGACGGAAAAATTGAAAGTAAATTATTCAAAAAACCCACTGATGCCAACCTCTACCTACACTACTCATCTTACCATCCTCAACACCAAAAAGACTCAATCTGCTACAGCCTTGCAACCCGTTACAGATTAGTTTGCTCTACAGATCTAGAATTTGAAAAAAGCTGCACTCACCTTGTCAAACACCTGACACTCAGAGGACACCCACACAATCGACTCAAACTTGCCATAGACAGGGCACGACAAATCGACAGATCCACACTCCTACAAAACAGAAAATCAATCACTGATAAGAAAATCATACCCTTTGTTCTGACATACAACAAACCAAACCATAGAGCCAAGAAAATCCTAGCACATGCACAATCACTTCTGAGGGACAACCCTCAGACTACACACCTTCGACAACACAAAATCATAATTGCCTTCAGAAAGAGCCCTACTCTAGGTGATCTACTCACCCATTCACTCTTCCCCAGATCACAGCCACAACGTGGTAGTGGCCCTTGCAAATTCACCAGTTGCAAAGAATGTGATCACTTCACAAAATCGAAAACCATACTGTCAACAGAAACCGGTAAATCATACAACATAGTAGGAAACAATACTTGCCAAAGTAAGAGCGTCGTGTACGCCATAAAATGCCCGGTGTGTTCAAAACAATACATCGGCGAAACCGGCCAATCCGCAGCAGAACGCTTGTATTATCACAAAAATGCACTCTCCAACCGCATCCGCAAACAACCAGTAGTCCGCCATTTCATCGACCACGATGTACAACAGAATGAATTTGAAATGATTGTCATCGACAACTCCGCCAAAGACAAAAACACCCGGCTCCGTCTCGAGGAAGCCTGGATCCGTATCCTAGCAACGCGCCATCCCCATGGTATCAACCAGCGACTATAACAACCGCGCCTCGCCTAGCAACCAGGCGGCATGACGTCACGCAGTGATCGCGTGACGTCACTTTACGCACCGTCAACAACGACTCACGACCTACTTCAGTGAAACAAACACGCACGGCAAGACACCGCCGCATTTAAATCATTTAAACAGATACAACGTACACATCAACCAACAACAAAACACGCCATCATCATGAGCGATTGGCAAAAGTGTCACATATGTGAACAGTGGCAAAAGAAGCGCTACATGAAGACTCATCTCAACAAAGAACATGGTTCTAAAAATGAAACTACCGTGTCTGAGGGTAAGTACACTTGCTTAGAGTGTCACTCCACCTTCAAACGCCCATACAATTTAAAAAGACATCATAAACTTGTGCATAAAAAAACCCTACCGCTAGGACCAATTACAATGACAACTGAATTCATTAAGAAGACTCCCACAAGAAAAGCTGATTCTACAAACATAAACTTTCAACAAAATTCTAAATGGCAACTATCAAAAAACTTTGACCCCACCAAAGTAAAATTCCGTATAGTATACAATCACTCCGATTTTTACAGGAAAAGGCTCCTCGCCGCCAGCAAAAATCGAGACACTACCGAAGCCCGAAATGGCCACGATGATAAATCCAACTCCACAACTAAAGCCGCTACCGAAGCCCAAGAAGTCCAAACCGAAGAGGGTACTTCCCATCGACACTTCGCCAGAACCTTCACCAAACAAAGAGACTCTCAAATTCAAAATAGTGACTCCAGCCCAGAGACTGAAAATGCTGCAAAATAGGGTAAAAGCTAACAAATCTGCCCTAAAACGTCAGATCACTGACATTACTGACCCTGCTATAACTGATGGTATTATCAGGAAGAAACCACGCACCCAACACCCATTTAATATGATCAACAAAAAATCAAACAACTCAACCCCTACACCCACAAACATGCCTACACTGGAGGAATTTACCTCCTACACAAACACAAAACCTGTCAGCCCACTATCACCAACACCAGAAAACAAACACACCAAACCTACACGCTCCAGGAGCAGCCGCTCAAGTAGCTCCTCATCCAATTCAAGTAGCTCAAGCTCATCCAGCTCGAGCAGCTCAAATTCTACACCCGAAAAAACTACCAACAAACACACCAAACAAACACACACTGTCTCATCCACCAAGAGATCTACTCCACCTAAACAAAACCTGTCGGAAGACCTACACCTATCTGACGAGGACTCACCACACAAAACACAACAAACACCACTCACACTCTCACCCCATGGTTCAACATTCTCCAGTAAAACAACCAGCCCACAACCAAACAACAACACCAACAACAACACAACCCAACCACGTAGTGTGGTTGTCGTACCAACATCCACCAGGGGTACTACACGCTACAACAACAACCCATCTCCACCTTCAGCACCCCCAGTGCTCCAACCCCAGCAGATTCAACCTGCCGCACATTACCTCAACCCCACCAACCCCTTGTCTCACAACCAGACTCTGCCTGCCGCAGAAGTCATGGGTGACCTCCTGAGAATGGTCACGAAGATTAACCAACGCGTGGGACATTCAATGAAATGTGCTATGATATCAGAAGGATATATTGTACGACCCAGACGATAAGATGAATGATGAACCATACTTGTATGCCTATAAAAAATTTTAAGTACCGTATGACCTTATCCTATAATCTTATAATATATTTACCTGTTACCATGACAACTCATATTACATAATTCACCTTGTTACTCATGAAATCACTATGTACATATGATCATACTGAATGAATATCAAATAATATATAAGCACTGTAAATAAGTTATAATATATTCATGAATCATAATATTGATGTTTTTACCCAGAATACATCTGATAGAATTTTGTGTAAACAACGACTCACAGTGTACCTTAGAAGAGATTTTATGACATTTGATTAACCCTGATGAAGGCACATGTGCCGAAACTGTTGGTTCAAATTGACTAAATAAAACGTCACCTTAAAAACCAAGTTGGAATCTAGTTGTGTTGTCTTTATATCATCAAACCCACAGATTATTTTTCTTTTCAAATTGGTCATTCTTGTGCTTCGTCCAGATCCAATCTGATCCAGAAAAAATAACCTGCCAAAATATGTATGGTGCCAAAATCTACCAGATTGCACCATTTAAGGTTTAGAATTTCAGAAGTTTTCAAAAGCTTTCAAGGTTCCAGCCTCAGTTATAGATTTATAGGTTTAAGGCTTAAATTTTGTACCAAAATCAACCAGATTGCACCATTTCAGGTCTAGAATTTTCAAATCTTTCAAAAGCTTTCCCTCCTAATACAAGATTACAGCCCCAGTCATGAAGAAAATACTAATGGGAGGCTTGAATTATGTGCCAAAATGCACCAGAATACACCATTTTAATTCTGAAATTTCCAAAGTACCTAAAACTTTACCTCTAAAAACAAAGTTCTGGTCCCAATCATGGAGGACAAATACTGAGCTTTAATGTTTTGTGCCCAAATCTACGAGAATGCCCATTTCAAGTCTAGCCTTTGCAAATTAGATTTTTTCCAAACCCCCTTAGTTTTACAGCTGCGGACGCACTGTTCAGGCGACCATGAATTCACTTTTTACTGTTAGGTCTTTCAAACTTAAATTCTCCGTCAAAATGTGTCGTAGAGCACCATGTGAAGCTTTTCGTAGGCAGGGTTAGGATTGCATCTCCTAAGAACTGAAGCAGAGCTGTGCAGTTAGTATTCTTACCAAAGTGAAAAACTGTGCAAGTATTGAGGATGTCTGACTAGCAAAATCCTGCAGACTTTTCTATGGATATTTTTTAAGATGTCCCTGTCAGATTCATCAATAAGTTGAAATTTTCTACTCTTACATGCCAAATCAAAGCAAATCCCTGCAATAACAATACTGCAATCAATATTACATGCTATAATGTCCATAGATATTGCATTTCAATTCCTTTATTTTGACCAAGATTCCTTTAGAATTCCTTTAAAATTCCTTTATCTTCAGGGAAAAGATTCCTTTAAAATTCCTTTAAGGCGGTCAGGAGGGTGGTGGGAGGCCTGAATATTGTATTTTCTTTCTTTCGTCAATGAGAACTACTTGAACGCCTAAATTGTATAGGTAATTGTGTGGTGTTGTATAGGTAATTGTGTATTGTTGATTGTTAGCACGTTACATTCATAACTTGATATGCAAGTAAACTCTATAATCATATTTGACCGTCATATTTTTCTCCTCGAGGGTTGGTCGGCCCATTTTTGGGACTGAATAACATGTAACTGAAAGTACCCAATAAAACATTGAACTTGAACTTGACCCCCCACACCCACTCCAACCCACCTCCAATGCTTCAGAAGTTCTAAGTGAGATACGTCCTTGAGATTACCCTGGTAGGTTTATAAACTACAGCTGGTAGAGGGATACTTCACTTCAAGTCAAATCTGGGTTCAATGTTTTCACAACAACATGAGTTTAAATGGTCTCTTTCGGTCCCATATGAAGGTTTCTGACCATTTTGATGAAGACATGCTGAGGTTTGAGTAGGAATCTGAAATTCTGAATTTTGGCTGCCTTTGCATTATTTGGTTGATCTCCGGGATCATGGGAATTTTGTTTTGGAAATTGTATTTGTGATTTTCCGAGTTTTGGGTCCGAAATGCATAGTTTGGGCTTGTCTCCTAGACTATGACAAAATTACCCCCCTCTATTGGCACATAATCCATCGGGCAATATACTGTTGTTACATATGACGCTTCCACTTTATTTTCTTTGCAGGCAATCACAGCAATAAGCAGGGTAGGTGCTTCAGAAACCCTTCTGGCCAAAGCTGTCTCTGGTAATATGGCTGCAATGTCACATCTAGATGATTCATTCCAAGAGAAAACTACCGGTAACTGGGTCACGCCTTCTACCACTCCTCAGGCAGCTGTCACCGACTCTCTCTTGCTGTACCTGGCCTACTACTACCCGCACCCTGGTCAGGTTGTGCCTGGGGCACCTCCACAACAACAACAACAACAGCAACAGCAGTATGTTGCAGGACAACCACAGCATCAGCTACCCCTGGGTTATCTGCCACTGTATATACAGCCTGCTCCTGCTGTGGGTGCAGGGTCTGCGATCGCTGTTTCGACGGATGCCGGAGGTGCTCTGGTGGCACAGGTGTTAGCAACTGCTCTACCTGGAGGACACACTGCCTATCCACTACTAGCTATGTGCTTTGATCAAGTGAACAACCCTAGGGTCAACCAGCAGGACCAGTCGATGCAGACCATCTGTTCGATCAACGGTAGGCCTACACACCCTCATAACTATGTGTTTAGGGGGCCACTCAATGTTAAAACTACTCTCAAGTCCCTTACTGTGCCAGAGTACCTCTATGGCATGTCACGCCTCATGGAGGAGCCTAACCTGTCAGCACAGAATAAAGCTGCGATGGCCACCCATTTCTATCATGTCATTGTTGATGCTGGTAAATTTGAGTGGAAAAGAGTCAGAGAGTGGTCGGAGTCAGTTTTCACTAAAGTCTTCCTGCACCAGCTTACATGGAGTGACACGGTGGAAATAGCAGCTATGAGGTCTAAGGTTGCTCATATGGACACTGCCCGCCTATGGCAGGACTTTGTAGGCCCAGTGCTCCCTGATACTGATTCTACCTCACAGGATAGGCAGCAGGCTGAGTCTAAGAACTGGCAGCTCGGCAGCTCAGCGGGGAGTCAGAATATCCCTTGTGCTGCTTATAATACTGGAGGCTGCACAGAGCAAGATGGCAACAGAGGGTGCAGCACAGCAAGGTCACCACTGTGCTTACTGCAGGAAGCACCTGCATTCTGTCAATATCCACCCTAAGTCTGGCTGCCCAAAACAGGAGAATGTACAAGATCCAGTACTCGGGTAGACAGTCCTTTCTCCCATAGGCTGGGTCGAACCAGCCACAATAATCACCATGTGTTGGTGAAGAGAGGGGTCCCCTTTTCCCCAATTCTTGCTTCAGTCCAGAATATCACCATTGGTACACTTGATAAAGGGCATCAACATCAGCCTAGCAGCCGCAGTCCCTGTAGAGGACAGGCTAGTTAGTGACACTAACCAGGGAGATCTCTGGGGTCTATCCTTAGCTGGTGATAGGCACGGGCAAGGTCTGCTTTCCATAGATAAAAGGTGGGGCCTAGGATCCTGACCTTGGTGACCAAGTCCTCAACCGACGAGAGGGTGTAGGTATTAGGCCTACTGTCTAAACAATGTTTAGCTACGTCATCTGTGGTATACCTGATGGCCAAAAAGGGCCACTTGGCCCTAAATTACCTAGATGACTTTTGTGGTGTCCAAATGTATTACTCCGGCCCTATGGCTCTGTCCTCCCCTGATGTTGCTAAAGGGGCAGCCCAGCTGGTTCCATATTTACCCGGCTCGGCTCCCACTCTTCTACCAAAGGATGTGTTAGCAGCTTGTGTGTTCTTAGATTTAGTAGATCTGTAGTTAAAGCAGCTCTCACTGTTGGATATTTTGCATTTCTCTGTGCCCACAACATTCTGAACATACTTGTGAACATCCTATAGCTGTCACTGACACAAGCTGGGTACCCTTATACTTAGAAGGCCACTCATGAAGGAGGGGTAGATCAACGGCAGCTGTCCTAGCAGGGTCAAATAGAGACAATCGGGGCTTCACCCATAAGTCCCAAGTCAAGCGTTAATCAGAGTGACCAATGAATAAGCCACCCTCTTTGCACCATAGAGACACTTGACTACTGTATGAACTCAACCATATCAACTATGTTAACTAAGGCAGAAGGACTACCTGTCTTGACACTGTTTTAAGTTGTGATAAAATTTGTCATATTCACAGTAATTAAACATTCCACTCCATAAAGTTGTGTGTCTTGTGCTTTTGTGGGTAATTGAATTGCCACCATAGTTTAAGTTTCATCATCAACAAGACGTGTATTATTTGGTCCCACCCACCAACAACCTTTCTTTATGCGGTTATAAACATTATATTAAGACTATACTTAAGGACACCATTGTACCATAGAGACACTTTACTGCTATATATATACTTAACCACATACTTTGTGAACTAAGGCAGAAACACTACCTACCTTATAAATGTTTTAAGTTGTGATAACATTTTGTGTCATGTTTACATTCCACTTTATAAATTTAACATACCAGGTATGCTCGAGCATTCCTTAGTTGAGCATTAATCAATGGGCACGAAACATGTTACCTGGTGCTGCATTTGTTGTGCATCTGAGATGGTTTGTTGTCCACATACTTGTTATGCTCAGTGATTTGTGTTTTTTCAGTCACTGGTAAAGTAGTCTGTGCAAACCAGTCTAGAGTGTGGAATAACTCTGTGTGTGATGGAGATGAATTAGATGATGCTGTTGAAACAATTGATCATCCTGCTGTTGCTGATACTATTGATGGTGCAGCGGCAGGTAATGGTAATGCCGTCCATTCTGATGCTGTTTCAGATTGATGTTGAGGCATATTGGCCATTTCTTACGAAAACTGTGCACGGCTAATTTCCTGTTGTTCCGGTCTGGCATTTTTACCAGGGGCTTTGGATATAAAGTTTTTGTTGTTTATTTGCTAGAACTCAATGAGATCTTGAGGGGGACACCCAATTTGCTACTTAAAAACAGATATTTTGGCTTCCGGACACCTTCAAAGGGTCCAAAATGGCCAATTATGTGGAGTGAGAAGGCTTGGCGTACTGGTTTTCATTGAATTTCTAGAAAACATTAACAGGTATGCAACTTTCATTATTTTTTCCCAAGAACCTATTGTGTTGAGGGCAATTTGGGCCAAAAACCAACTTCCCAGCACTATTTCTGTATTTGTGAGGGTAAAATAACTGTAGGTGAAGTTGGCTGTCCGCCCTTGTAACCATTGTACATTACAAGGTCTCAGGAAAGAATGTTTATACATATTGGGGTAGTTTCTGTAGTAAAAGAAAGTGTACCATCTATACATACATTTAAAATAATAGTGGATGGTCCAGGTCGAATAGTAGCTTTAGTGTGGTGGTTTGAAATTTTATAGACTGGAAACCCAGATTTTGGCAACTTTTGGACATAGGCTTATTATTTGCTCTCTTGTCTACAGTTATAATATTTAACTACCTACAGTATATCAGGAATGTGTGCCATCAATATGCCTAAACACCACATGAAATAGATTTTGTCTAAATTATGATGTATCCATGTAGTGTGTCCAGAAGTGTAAATGTCCGGCCCAGTAATCTGTCCGTCCCGGTAACTCCATCTGGCGGTTGCCAGCAAATTAGAGTCAGACCTATCTGAAGTAAGTAACCAGTCAAAACCTCTAGCATGTGTCAATTTTGATGGATGCCCTCATACAGATGTTGTTGTTACGAGTTCCCATGATGATTTACACACTTTAGGGCACATGATAGCAGTCATTAACAGGGACAGCAAAAGAAGGTGGCCAAAAGAAAGTTTGGTTCTAGTTTTAGGCCTAAATACACCTCTTTGTTTGTTGATCATCCAGACACATCTACTAAGTATTTTTCCAAGGTTTTACCCTCATATGAACCCCAAAGAGCTCCCCATTCTAATAAACACATTTTTTTACTGTGTCTGTTAGGTTTAGAGGACACTTAACTGAACGTTAGGAGACCAAAAATGTAGTCTATCCAGGTTACAACCAACATTTTTCAGTACACCTAAGTATGTCATGCATAAAAAGAAATGCTTTGTGATGTCATAGTAATCAGAGTTAAATTTGTTCAAAGGTCAGGCCAATTTCAAGAAATTTCAAGAAGTTTTATATTACTCTTGTATCAAAATAAGAAATGAATACATATGACATCCAACTTTAGAACATATATATTGAATAAATATGATATTAGTCAAATAATTTTGGACATGAAATGGTATTGCTACAGTAAAATTCTGCTACGACAAATTGTCGGATACAACAAACAAATTGCTGTGCCAAAAACGGTTTCCATACATTCCTATAGTAAAAAGAATCAGTTTTTTATGAATATTTTCAGATACAAATTCGTTTATAACGAACTTTCTTTGGTCAGAAAATGAATATCTTATGGGAATACCCCCATTCAGAAGGAATTATGTTTTGATAATTGTGGCCTTCCCACAATTGCATCCCGTCCTATACAGGTGGGTGAGCACCCAGGACTTTCCTTTGATGTCTGAGTCCCTACTGCCGCCTACCTACTCCTACAACCCGCCCTATACAGGTGGGTGAGTGCCCAGGACTTCCCTTCGATACCTGTGCCCCTCCTTCCTTCTATAGATCTACCCCATAAGCTGAAAGCTACTCCCTCTGCCTCAGCCCACCTCCCCTCCCCATTCCCCTGTCCACACTGCCTTCCCTACACAGACATACCTATCATAATGATGTATTTCATATCATTTAACCTTTTACATTATGATCAGAATCATGAATGATTAAGGATATAGTTGTACTCCTGTGTTATATGTCTGTTATGATACATTACATAGTTTAGGGGCATACTTTTTTTCACAGTAATATTATGGTCTAAAACGCTGTATCTGGATAATACAAAATTTGTTTATAACTAACCTTTTTATTTGATGGAATTTTACTGTTATTTACAACCACAGAACTGTAGTTGATTGATTGATATGCTTAACGTCCAAGTGTGCATTGACACCCCAGACTTATCTCAAGATAGCAAGGTAGCCATCTATAAATAGTAGTAGTCTTGCTTTGTAGTAGTATAGATATCTATATGCTGCTAGCCCACTACAACAGTGGCTGCATCTATGGATGATCGCATCTATGATGTGAGGGAGAAAACCGCTACCGGGGCGCTCCCCTACTCTTTTCGAAGGATAGCAAGTGTTCTTTTATTTGCCTGGTCCTACTAGTACTATACTCCTACATTCCTGGGATAGTACAATAGTGTGCAGGGCCAGACAAACCACAGCCTTTGATATCTCAGACACGGTTCACCGAGGAGGGATCCCATGCCAGACCACCAAATGTAAGGTTATTGCCTTTCAAGCTAATGTCCATTGAATAACCTAGAGTAGTCAGTTTTAATAACTATAACATGCATATATTCAGTACTGTAAAACCTAGCGTATAAGTCTAAGTCGTGTATAAGCTCCTAGACTTTAAGCCAATCAAACCGCACTGATTATGGTGACGTTAGTACTGTACTATAGTAGCTAAAACCCGTGTACAAGCCACACCCCAATTCTGAGTCAATGCTATAAGCTGCATCGGCGGTCTGATTCACATAATAGCTGCAGCTTATATGTGAAGTTTTATAATGTTGGAAACAACTGACTACCCATCTTTAAATATATATAACAGTTTTTTGAGTTTCATTTTCAAGCTTAGTCAAATATATAGACAGAGCTGCACGCTAAAGTGACTGAGTCAGTGGTTATTGCACGAGAGCTGCCTGCCCCATATTGCACGCTGGCCGTAGGCCTAGTGCAATATATGGGGCAGGCAGCTCGAGTGTAATAACCACTGAAGAGGTCACTTTTAAGTGGCGCTCTGTATTTATTTCAGGGTTTATTGATGTGAAATAGATTTACAGTCTATGTTTGGTTACTTCTGCGATGTTTGGTTACTTCTGCGGTGTTTGTTTACTCCCTCCGGCCGCCATTTTGAATTCCGTGCAGGTCACGTGACCCCCCGTAGCGTAGCGACCCCATGGTGACCCCATTGAGACCCCATAGTGACCCCCCACATCCCTTGGGAACGTGAAATACGGCCATAGCGTGAAATACAGCCTAGGGTTATTTAGGCTTCCCATTGCTTTAACATTGGCAGTCCGTATTCACCATGAAATAAAATAAAATTACATATGCTCTTTGTCATGTATTTTGATAGAAAGTTGTTGTGATGGACACCAGGGGCATGGCAACCTGGAGGGACCAACCCCAAAAAAGGTCAAACCAGAAAGGTCAAGTAAAGAATGTGCCAAAAAAGGTCAATATACCCCTCAGCCCCCCCTACTTTGAAACTGCTTGCCAAGCCCCTGGACACTTTGTATTCAGCATATAGGTGTAATAGAATCTGCTGGGAGAGTGAATCAACCCTGGCACAGTACTGCCCCCTAGACATGTACAAAATGTTGTATAGATTGGAATGGAGGTAGGCAAGTAAACAAAATCCCAGCAGTAAGTTCAACCCCCACAGCTGGGATTTAATATTTTTAGCCTTAAGGGTTTAGATAGGGTAAAATGTCCATCCTAGTAACCATTTTCACCTAAGCCAGCCAGGCTGGGTGCCAAATAACTAAGGAAATCAGTGCTGGCATTATGTATGTACCTTTATTGAACATGTAACCAACCATTCAGGATCATAAATTGTGATTCAATTGCTCCCTAACCACTACTTTACCATATTCAGTTGTACAGCACACTTTGTCCGACCCAGTAACCAAATGACACCTTCTTCTAGTCCAGCTTGCAGTCACCCACAGATTTTTGCCACACTGGTGCTATATACCAGCTGCAAGAGGAGGTATTGTGCTATTGTGTAGGCATCCTCAATAGTCCTGCACTAACTCATGCTTGCACACAGGCTATTTGAAAAATTAACATTTTTCAGATGAGTAAATTTGATGAGACAATCCAAGTAGAATATTCACATTTCTGTCTCAGTATCAGAATATATTCACTTCATCATCACTCTTAACAACCTAATTCACAGCCAATATATGTTTTCTTTGGAGAAACTCAAAAGAAAGCAACTTCCAACCAAAATTTGCTGCTATCTTGACTTATACCCTAAACACTACCAAGTGGTTACTGGGACGGACAGGCTCCAACAGTCATCCATCTTTGCCCAGTTGTCATGGCAACAGTTTTCACATTTGACTCATAATATTTCACACATATATAGCCTGGCCCATCTACATTAACCACAAAAAAAGTTTTTTGCTTACTCCATTTTTTTTCAAAAAGCTGCCTAAAAGTCCCGTGCACAGTTTTCGTAAGAAATGGCCATTACATCGATGTTGACACTGATGCTGAGGCATATTTTATTGATGTTGGTTACTGATGTTGAGGCATATTAAATATCAATGTTGAGGCATATCATATTGATGTTCAGACTAATTTTCAGGCAGATATCGATATGGGATGGCAATCTATGTGTTTATAGTGCAACTGGTATTCTATAAAGTGGTCTTTTATCTTGTAAAAGTGTTTGGTAAAGTTACTTAGAAGGTTGTCTATGTGATGATATTCTAAGTGCATTCTATTAAGTAGTCTTTTATCTTCTAATAAAAATGTTTGGTAAGTTACCTGTTGAGGAGAGCTAAGACAAATACGTAAATAAAGGCAATAAACAATATATCAGCATGCAATATGTTGTTCTCTTCCCTTTAATAGTCATCCATACATTGCTAGCAGTAAATCTAGTAAAGTTCTAATTGTAGCAAGCAACACAACACAATATAACAACATCCTCCTTACCACCATATTCAATATTACTGGGCACCACACAACTATAAATATACTATATTTATTTCTCAAACTGAGATAACTTGAACCATTGGGACCTGTCTTTATAGTTAAATGTAAACCAGCCAGGTGGCAGTTCGGAGCACAAGTCAGTGCCATGACCGATGTGTAGTTCCACATCCGACCACACGGCGGCAGCACTGTAACTTCAACGCCACCCTAGTCTGAGAGTGGGACATAACCAGCTGATACCATCGTACTGAGTACATTTTTAGAGAAGTAAACGTAGCTGAGCAGTAGAATCACCTGTATACGTTTTACAGTATATACATGTACTACGGTGTTAGGATACAGTGTGTTATAGTATAAAAATGACGTATTTTCGGTCCCACTATTTATACAGTGCAGTTGTCTACATCACGTGTCTAAGGCCAAAAAGGAAAGGAAGGTATTTTTGGGTTTTTCAACCACAAATAACTCTTTTTTTTACCTGAAACTTTTTTATTACTGAAATTATGACACAACCGTTTTTTTGGCCTAAGGGACAATAATTGTATCTCAGTATCGATGTCAATGAAATGACGGTGTGTTGAAGGCTACCTTCTTTCTACAGTCTTTCGAACACTGTTAAACAGTGCAACCTGTTTTACTATATTTCGGTAATTTTCGACATTTTACTTCGGGAAACTAAAAAGTACTTTCACTACCTTAGTTATACAAAAGAATTAGTAACACTTGCACCTACACCCTCACAGAAGTAAGCGTCACTGTCGCCGAAAGCACTTTCACCTGAGAGCCAGGCAGTGCCTGACTTTTAGGCGAGGGTGCTTTTGGCGACAGCGACACTCACCTTTCTGAGGGTGTTTTTAAAATAGTCAAGCCTAATTGTGAAAATGATCTTCAGTGCCTTGAGTCTACAACATCAGAATTAGCATTACATTTCGATTAATTTTCAACTCTCACACGTTATTCTTTGCATAGGTTCATTAGACCTGCCATTTATCAGGATGTGATTTTGAAAAGGCAATGCTGATAATATCCTAAAAGAAACTCATGATGTTGAATGGAATTATTTTGAAAATTGAAATCCACAATTTTGACTTCAATTCTACTTTTCCTTTTCATCTGATTCCTAATTAGGCCGTTTTATCCTGATGGCATTTTGCAAAAAGGAAAAACACTTAAATTAACCCTTTTACCTCTGCCCTTAGGTATTTTTGAGAATTTTAACAACAACAAAATAAAGAAGTTTATGCTTACAAGCACCCAATGACACAAAAGAGGGATTTTCCATGCTATTTTCCCCGCTGGTCCCTGAGAATTTTTGGGATCAAGCTCCGCCTGTAGTGCAGCTTTTTCTTTTTCTCTCGCCCCCCAAAAAGTACAGGGCCGTAATTAAAGTTGTCAAACCAAGGTGGCCTTACATGTAGAAAGTACAGAAAACCAATGTCCTGGGAAAATGATTAAATGTAATTGAGAATCTCATGGCCGTGATTGATTATCGCAATCTATTCCAACATGAATATCCAGCCCTGATCTCGACAATACCTCAGACTAGATAATGGAACTTCAAATCTTACTTAGGGACTGCTCATTTTTTAACAACGGGGGAGGGGGGTAAATAAACTAGACCCCTCTTGTTTTTTTTGTGTTTTTTGTGTGTTTTTTTGGGGGGGGGGAGGTAAAAAACGTCCACCTGTTTTGAGCGAAAAAGCCTGTGCGTTACTATGCTAAAAAAACAAAGGGCGCGAGTGTGCGTGATTTTCGACCCGCCAGGGAGGGTGGCGAAACAATTTCACCCACTCCACGCAAAATCCCACCACCCTTCCCATAGTTAAAAAATGAGCACTCCCTTAAGATGATTTCTTTAGGATGTGTATTATCAAGTTTAGATACGGAAGAGTTTCTTTTAGTAGTTATATTTGGCATGGGAATTCACGACAAAGCATGACGACCACCACATGACACAAGGAAGGCAGTGTGAACCCTGCTGGTTATATTATGTGACTAAAGTAAACTCTTGTAAACCCGCAACAGTGGAAGAACTACCCCTCTCATGATCATATATCAAGAGACAATTCAGGCATTGTGTCACTCTCGGAATCGTGATTCTAAGAGAAAATGAAGTTTAATTAAACTCAACAATTTCTGAGTATATGCACTGTAGTTCGTACACTAATCTCGTAGCAATGTATCGATCAGGGCAGTCTACATTGGCCCAGCTGACAGAGCGGCCAGCCGAATCTGGTGTATCATTCACTGGATTCCCCAATAAATAAAAACATTAAAAAAAAAGTAGTCCTTTAATTTCAAACAGTCTCATGCAGTGTCTTAGTGATACACCACCACCTCTCCATGTTTAACGGAAACCCTTGATAACACACACACATACTCACACACACACAGGCTCATCCCAGAATGTGACCCTTTCTAAGTTTCCCAAGACAGGGACGTGTCATGATGGGACAAAGGACGAAGACATGGAGGGAGGCGAGATGTGGGCTCGGTAAGCCATCTCCCGACTCTCCTGGGAGATCCCGTCTGGTGGTAGAGGTATCGTGGAGGTATCAGTGGTGGAGGGTTACCCTGGTGGTGCTTTGTGCTGTCAGGTGGGCTGCTGTGATAGATAATTACCTGGGCTATCTGATAGGAGCGATACCTCACCAGATGAAGGCAGAAGGGGCAATTAATGGCCAGCCTTAACCGTAGAAAATGAAATCAGGTTAACCCTTTCATGGTTGGGTACCGCTCTAATGCATGGTGGGTCATCGTGGTAAATGCATCCCTGGCGAGTAACTCGCCAGTGCCTCATTTAATCATCATGTCGACCCTATGGGGCTTATGCACTAAGTGGTCTGCATGATAATTGAATGCAGCACTAGCGAGTATAGACGCATTATCACATCATGAGGATAAAGGGCACAATGCATTAAAGCGCTATGCGGCACTTAAATGGTTAACACTGTCGACATTCCAACATGACTGTGTACCAACCTGTGGACTTATTATCAGTAACACGTCTTTTCCTGGTTAACAGGCAACAATATACTAAAATAGTTTATAACAGGGATGTTATAGTAACAATGATCGTATAAAGCTAAAATCAACGTTAAGTAGTTATGTATAGAGCTAGATAATTTTCACCATGGATATTAAAAGTTCACAAATCTCCAAGCACAATCTAAGCTATCGAAGCACACCAAGCATGGCCGCTTCCCCCTGTGATCGGCTTGGAGAGTGACCTGATGAGGCATGGGTTGCTCCTGCAGGTGTCAGCACTGGGCAGGTAACCCAAAACGAGGCCAGACCAGACGCAGGGCAGGGCAGAAGGCGTGGGGCACATATGTGGGGCCGACCTGTGGCCCTAATAGCAGACTTGGGAAATAATTAAATGTAATTGAGAATTCCATGGCCGTGATTGATTATCATTGTGTGGTCCAATTGTGTCCAATGGGCTTTAAAAGTGACCACCAGCATAGTTATCCCATGCCCTTATTCTGAAGTTTTAGAATGTATAAAACACATATCATGTAACTGTCATTAGTTTCTCATGCAAAGTATAATAATCATCAAAATCAACGAAAAGTTACTTTAAATAATGCATAGGTAAGGAGAGCATATTACTGTTTTCTGAATGAAGGAAAGTCAAATGATATGATTTGAGGAACAATGGTGAAATGTACGAAATATAAATAGATATTAAAAGCTGAGAGATTTGTTGTTCCAATTCTCCCATAATACATGAATAATTGTACTAACCATTACACCATAACAAGATGTAGAAGAAGTACTGAAAGAGTTTTTAGAATAAGAACCATACTCAAACATCTTGAAGTAGATAGAACAAACCAGAGTCGACATACAAACAATTAGTCAGACTACATCAATAATCATTTGACCATACTATACTGCTTACCATTATTATTTTTTAATTCGACACCTAGGGCCAACCATTCATTCTTACAATTTCTTTTTTTTTCAAGTTAAAAGTTATGTATGAGCGTGGAATGATGTGTGATCAGTTTAATATTTAATTATTGACAACCACTTTTCAATGTTGATTAGATGCTCTAGCTGTGGCCACTTTGCCCTGTACAATGCCATCACATTGGGTTACACATTTGATCCCCAGTGTAAGGTAAAGGCAGTTTATCTGTGCATGGGTAATGAAGTTAGATAAGTCCTAAATTACAGTTTGTACAATTTCTAGTCCCTTTGGGATTGAGATGGATGAAAAAGGCTGTGCAGAGATGGCTTTTTCTAAACTGATGATACTTGACAGTCATGTCCTTCGCATGGTTTCACATTCGAATGCTAGCATATTTTTTGATTTGAGAAGGTACAAATATACCATTCCCGTTTATTTATACTGGAGAAACAGAAAAGAGCTTATTCAGCTCGGAAAAGATCCTGCTCCAGTCTTACATACACATTTGCTGAAGTTAAGGTCCGTATAAAAATAACAAGTATAACATGTATACCTAATATAATACAACGCTAACAAATATTCACTGTTCTATGTTGTAATATATGGTTAATTATACAGAGTCAAGTTTATACAAATTACTATACCTCGTTTTGTCAATTTTACGTAACATATTATATGATATAGGTGGGTGGGATTTAAGGGGCGGGCACCCCCCTCAACAAAGAAATACACATCAGTATTAACACACATTTGGTCTAAAGTAGCATCCGTACATGAAAAGCTGGCATAATAAATGATGAAGATAATCTCTCAATCGTTATATAATAACACTTGATAGTTTAGTTTAGAACATAATTTGTCGTACCGAGCCACCTTTTCCTATTTAATTTGAACATTTCGAATTCAGGAATATTTCTTGTGTCTACATCTAGATGGTTCCATGTCATAGCACCCCTGTATAATGCACTCTTCTTGAATGTCTCATTCTTTGGTTTGGTAGTAAAAAACAGGGTGGCATCATGGGCTCGAGTATATACCTCTCTATCATTTACTATGTTAATATTACACTGCTGCTTATACATGAAGTTTTGCAAATGCATGACACGTCTTGGTTCTAGTTTCGATATAGAAGCCTGTTGATGAGTGAGGATGGTTGGATACCGGTAGTCAAGACCAAGAGATATTCTGAGTGCCTTATTCTGTACAATTTGAAGTTTATCTGTGATTGCTTTCCTGGCTACCCGTAGTCTAGCCATTAGATGTACCTTATAAATAACCTTTTTACAAGTGTTTTCTGCATGCATATTGAAGTTTAGTACCGGATCCAATATAATACCTAAATATTTCATACTGAGCGTTCTTTCAATCTGGTTATTTCCGAAATTTAGCTTATGTCCTATTATATTTTTTAAAGAAGATCTTAGACCAAAAATCATGTAATTAGTTTTCTTGGCATTTAGGGTTAACTTATTTTTTCTAAACCAGATATCGAGTGCTCTGAGATCTTCCTCCATTTTGAGCGTCAGATCCCCAATGTGAGGGCCGGTCCTGGATATGACAGTATCATCGGCATATAAATAAACATCACAATTTTTTAACACATTTTTCAGGTCATTAATATATACTAAAAACAGGGTAGGCCCCAAAATGGAGCCTTGAGGCACTCCACAAGTAACTATACCTTCCTCAGAAATTTTTCCATTCGCAGAAGTTTTCTGTTTTCGCTCTGACAGGTAGTTTTTTAACCACCCCTGAAGAAGGCCTCCGACACCCACCCTTTTCAGCTTTTCTAATAAAATTGAGTGATTTACTGTGTCGAAAGCCTTCTTCAGGTCCACAAAGGTTGACAGGGTCATGTGTCTCTTATTCAACCCCTCATATATGTCATTAGTGAAATAAGCAACCGTGGATATGGTCGAGTGGCCCTTTCGAAAACCTCCCTGTTTCTCATCCAGAATATCATTTTCTTCCAAATAATTTACCAATCTATTATTAACAATTTTTTCTAATAATTTACCCACTACCGGTAGCAGAGTCACAGGTCTTAGGTTTGCCACATCACTTTTACAACCGTCTTTCTGTAGCGGCACCACAGTTCCTATCTTCCATTTAGCTGGTACAGTGTGAGTTGTCAAGGACTCATTAAATAGGAATACAATTCTACCTGGGATAGCAAGCATACAGTCTCTTAATGCACAAGCTGACACCCCCTCAACGGCAGAGGACTTATTAGTGTCTATCTCCTTTATTAGGGCTAAAACCTCAACCATATTTGTCGATATTTCTTCAATACCGGTATCATATATCGTCCCATCATAACTCCAAACATCATCATAGTTGTTCGCAAGGTTTGGTCCTATGTTAAGAAAATAAGAGTTTATGAAGTTAGGAGTGTCTTCATCAAGGATGGATGTACCAGAGTCCATGTCCCTCAGCTGAAAGTTGGTCAATAAATACAGCTTTATCCCCATCAGGAGGTCTATAAACATTCGCTACCACTACATTTTTTTTCCTATTTCTTATTAACTCTACCCATTGAATTTCAATGTCGTTTGTACTCATATTTAAATGTTTATAATTAGTGGGCGAATACGAAATGTCATTTCTTATGTACACGGCAACACCCCCACTTGGCTTTTTTTCGCCCCAACCTCTATCAAGTCTCTCAAGGCTATAACCATCCAATTGTACTAGGTGAGCCGGTGACTCCTCTACCAACCAGCTTTCAGATATACCAAGGACCACATCATGCTTATCAGCCATATGTATACTCAGAGTTTCCATTTTTGATGAAAGACTTCTTACATTCAGATGGGATAGAGAGAAATCATTTTTGCTACGTCTAACCGTATGTTTATCCGTCATCAATTAAACAAGGGGTGCCCTGTGGATCCCATCCACCACATATAAAACATCTCAAATTAAATAGAGAATTTAGTAGGGTTGAGCAACTAGTGCCACCTACTTTTAGGGAAAATTTCCCCATTCGAGGTTTAGTGACATAGGAACTATTAGAAAAAGGGATGGATTTCATTCGACATCAACAGAACCATAATAAATTATACATCGGTTTTATTTTACCACTACTAATTCATTGGATACATTCTGTATACATGATACCCATAGCTTACATTTTTTGTACAAAAAGAACAGGCATGGATTTGTATCTCACACAATTTTTTTATATTTTACTTTATAATCTACCGGTAAGCATAACCGCGTTAACTTCATGTAGGACTGTGGCGCCCTGGTGTGTATTCAAGTGATACTACATCGTGTAGCGGATCAGACAGTCGCCGCCTGGTGGTTCGACTTTACACTAACCAATTTGCGTTTTTGACAGAAATAAGTATGTTCCGCGTCGTGTTCGGGGGGCATGGCAGTTCTAGTTAGACATAAGTTAAGTTTAGCTGACCATGGTACAACGATTATGGGGTAACAATAATGAAATATATGTACTTTGGTTTCTTGTTTTAAACAGGCAAAACTTTCAATTAAAATTAGACATTTGTTTTCAGACTACCTTTCTCAAAATGAAAATTATTTTACTATTTAATTAATTAATTGGAATACTGAGCAGGTATACAGATTTATATGTCAAGTTTGATGAATTTATCGTTGTACCTAATATGTATACATGTCTATTCGTTCAACAACTTCTCTCTGAGTTCTACAAGCAGTATTCCCATCTTATTGCCCTTAATTTTATCAGGTACAATTTGATCCACATTTGAGATTGACACACCGCAGCCCCAGCTTTTTTCAAAAGTGCATTCAAATATGAACCCGGTGGTATCACACAGTCTTTTTTGTAGATCGGGGTCTTCAAACTTCAACTCTATGCAGTCTCTCATGATTTCGACTTTTTGTTCCGCGTTGTCTTTCTTCGTTATGTTGATCATGTGGGACAGTCTCTTTGCCTCATAGGGGTCATCACATATTTATCACTCTATCCTTATAGATCATCCAATGACTTAGATGGGATCCACAGCATGTATAGATATTACTATACAAATAATGCATATAACATGCTAATTATGCAAATAAGAATAGCATTGTCCAATATAATGTATCAGCAATTGTTACAGTGGTCCTATATTGATAATAATAATATGCTGGGGTGACATGAAATACAATGTTTCCCCGATGTTTAAATCAATATCATCAGACATATTAGCCTGAACATGGCCCAATGTGCTCTTGTTATCTGAGTAATTGCCCACTGATATTGAGATTATACTTAGCACATGGGCCGAAGTGATTCTTTACCATATTAGAAGAGACAAGGGAATGACTTGGAATATAATCTTAGTTAATAAACATTATTTAGTGCCAGAGACCTATATAGCCAGGTCTCAACCCTATAGTGACTCCTGTGGGGTGTTTCACAAGGGGCATATACAATTAATTGTAGAATAAGTGTTTCCATAGGAGGACTTAATTGTATATAACCAGTAAGACCGACATCTGGTTGTATCAATTGTATACTGCTTATTAAAAGTGTTTCACAAAGGTCTACAACCTGGATGTTAAGTAAGGGTCTTTGGCCTACAATTGAGATACAACTAATTTATAAGCGTTTCACAATGCATATTAGCGTGGAGCTCATACCATGCCCGCTAATAAGTTTTTTTCATGTAATATGGGTCGGATCAAAAAATGATGCAGATCTGGGAGTACACATGGGCAAAACAGAAAATTCACAATTTACTTGACAAATTCATGTCCTTGAAAGGGTAGCATCTTGGCTCCCTGAAACCGCTGTGGAACTCTGTTTCGCCCAAGAATGCAGTTTTTATTTACTGTTGACCACATGCTACCGTAATCTCGAGGCGTCTGTGACATTAATGAACAGTGCACTGCAAAAATCTCATTTAAAGTCACCCAGGAATTCCAAATTTTGTCTCCTATTTGGCTGACCATGTACCATTATTACTGGGAAATTTCAAAACTGTTGGTCGTAAGTTAAAAAATTTGTGGAACTTTCAATTATGTGAAAATTAGAAAAATTCAAAGCAGTTTGTAACATTTTACCCACTATAGCCTAGTTTCCTTTAACTTGCTCTATTTGTCATCAAAATAGCTGTGTTTTATCTTTAAAATGTCTAGTTCCCAAAATAATAATCCTTAGATGATAGTATTGGTCCATCTGGCCACACTAGTCATTGCAATGTGGTGTTGAATACTCTATTAACGTCACAGATGCCTCAATATTCCTAGCAATTCCCTAGAATGGTCACAGAATCATCACAAGTGTCCAGAGCATGTTTAAAACATACACACTAATACAACAGAGGTTACTGCACTATTTGATGCCAATATTCCATGAGATATACCACTCTTAAATCATGCACTCAGTGTTTGAAAATAAAATAGTTAGATTTTCGCCCATTTTCACAACACAATGTGTGGGGCCATGATAATAGAAATTTTACACCACAATGGCATTTATTCATCTCTAATCTGTGAGGTAGACCTTCTTACAGTCATTTAAAACAATAATTATGACTATACCAGACCTCAGAGGTGAATACCAGCTGTCTGTGTGAGACCTATGCAATAATTCATTAATGTCACAGACGCCTCAGGTAGATATCATACATCATTAAGCAGTTGAAACATGAAGTTTCTACTATGGCCAAAACACCTTACTGGTACTTTAAGTATCTGGTAGGGGCATGCTGTATCAAAATATGGGGAGACTGGGTGCAGGAGTACTAGTAAATTCCTTCACTCATAGAATAGTGAGGCGTCTGTGACGGAAATGATATGACCTTAAAATGTAGATAAGCTCTGAAAAATAAAAGGGTTTCTTGTATTATTTGGGTTCAGATTATTAGATTAGATGTTCCTGAAGCATGTGGTAAACTTACAGCATTCAATTCAATTAAGTAGTCCATGTATAGCAGACATTTCATTTTTCTCGGAGGCGTCTGTGACAAAAACTCATTAATGTATAAAATGACATGAAATGGCCAGAAAAAGCACAGGTGGGTAAATGCAGCAGCCTAAAATGATGAAGGGGGGTTTGCAGGTGGTGCATAAATCATAGAATATTATGCTTGGATGGCCTTTTGGTAGGTGGGACTATACATCCTGACAAAATTTCATAGATTTTCAAGAATTTGTTCTAAAAATGTCAAAAGTATAAGCTCAATCACATTGGATCATAAAAGAAACCACACAGAAGAGTAGAGGAACATCTATTCTACCCATTACAGTCAGGGTATACAACCAGCGACCCATATTTCATGGGCCAAGACCAGTTTGCATATACATGCATTACTGTCACAGACGCCTCAGTTACTGTCACAGACGCCTCACAAGTATACAAATACAGCATGCACAAGATACATAGGGTATTTATCAATGTAAATGCTGTTGACAATCCATCAACATATCCCATTAAGAGTTATAGGGTACAAAAGAACTGAATAAAAACATGAATATATGCTCGAGAGGATATAGGGTGTCAAGTGTCTGTGAAAGTTTTCCATAATTTGTTCTGAAAGTGCCCGAAATATAACCTTAATCACATGGGATCGTAACAAAACTACACAGAGGGTTAGGGTAATATCTATTTTATTCTTTTCAGTTGATAGATACCACCAGTGACCCATAAATCATGGGCTAGGA
The DNA here is from genome assembly GCA_947462335.1 of Harmothoe impar. Taxonomy (NCBI): domain Eukaryota; kingdom Metazoa; phylum Annelida; class Polychaeta; order Phyllodocida; family Polynoidae; genus Harmothoe; species Harmothoe impar. Next base: position 36,343,874 of record OX381714.1, read on the forward strand.
CTAATTTGCCTTGTCCCTGCATTACTGTCACAGACGCCTCAGTTACCGTCACAGACGCCTCACGCGTATACAAATACAGCAAACACAATACATATGGGGTACTTATCAATGCAAATACTGTTGATAATTCATCAACAATACCCAATAGGTATTATAGGGTACAAGAATTTTAAATAACAGCATAAATGAAGAGTTTGGATGCAAAACGACATAAATCCATTTTGTGAGTTTTGAGATAACAGCACATTTCTAATTTTGAAGAAATGGTGAATAGAAAATATTTTTTTCAATCACTAATGATTAATGGACAATAAATAAAATATCTAGAAATCGATTTTTGAAATCCTTGATTATCATTGAAAGAGAAAATAGCTGATTAAATGTGATTTTTCAGTTTTTTTGCAAAACGACATAAATCCAAAAGCTGTTTTTCTGTATTTACCCCTAAATTGGTACCAGGCTTTTTTTTCTCTTTTTTTTTACATTTCTGGGTTAAGTAACATCAATGAAACACCAACATGTGATCATTAAAGATCCTTGCATCATATTTCTTTGATTTAAATATATGCCCAATTTTGTTTTTTTGCAAAACGACATAAATCCCAAAACAGTTTTTTTGCAAAACAACATAAATCCACATGATCATAAAATGTCACTTTTGTGTCCATTTTTCACATTTCTTTGAAGTAAGAGTGCTCATTAATTTTCGTTTTGAGATAATACTTTTAGCAGTAGAGAGCAACATCATGTGTAATAATGTTTATCTAAGACATTTCACATGCAGGAATTGAGAGCCATACATGCAGAAACAATGTTTAGTAAGGTGGATTTATGTCGTTTTGCAAAAAAACTGCATTTTAGGCAGGCTATATCTACTATTTGAGGACATATTTTAAGAAAAATTTTCCACAATTTTTTTCATCTTGCCCTAGGCTCTGGCTATAACCAGATTTTTCCCGTTTTTGTATTTTGGTGCTTATGTCGTTTTGCATCCAAACTCTTCAAATATATGCTCGAGAGGGTAAAATGTGTTGAGGCGTCTGTGACGGAAACCTGAGTTCCAAAGCACTATATTGTCCATAATGCAGGGAAATAGTCAACCTGGTTTAAACTTTTTTTTGATAGGAGAATACCCATAAGGACCCTTCAGATTGAGGGTAGTAAGGATATTTAGTGAGTACAATTAATAAAGATATAGCCCCTTTTATTTCTGTCACAGACGCCTCAGAAACATGAAGTTGCTACACATGAAGGGCACTGGTGAAAAATTTGCGATCAATACTAATTTGAAACAGGGTAAATTGTTCACATATAATATATAGCTAATTGAAAATAGTGTTTGGGAAGGGTTGTTGATCTCTCAGTTGTCATGAGGGCCCTGTAAAACATGGGTTATTAGCCAAAACCCATGAATTTTAGCCATTTTTCAATTTTGGAGGCCAATAACTCAACGAAAAATTATTGTATATTTGAAATTTAATTTTTTTCTGGAAGCCTAAAGTGTCCCCCCTCATATTAAACCACCAAGGACAATACTAGTCTATGTTTTTTGGTTATACTCATTTAAACAACACTCATGTTGATCCTATGTGATCATCATACAGGGGGAGAGTATTTAAGGTTAATGCTACATGGTCGACTTACTTTTACCAAATGTTAGTCTTAAGTTGGTGTTTCACAAGCCGCATTATTATCTTCAATTGTATCTAGGTATATAACCATAGATACAATTGAAACTTGTGAAACACCAAGTTAAAATTAACATTGGGTGATAGTAAGTTGGTCTTAGAAAACATGTTAAATTAATTGTATCTATTTTCCCCTTGTGAAACACCCCACTGATGCCATCTGATAGGACTGTTTATCCCTAAAAAAAGCCGAGTCATTTGTCACCAGGCTGCGCAGGTCACGTATAGGATCCATACATTTAATGATGAGTAAGCATAAGGGCCAGCTGATGGGCTTGGTTAGGCGGGGGGGGGGGGAGGGGGGCTTAACTAAAACCCACTTGGGTGGGGACATAAACGTAATAAACCTTCATACTGGCGATGTGGGGATGTGGAGGGGGGGTGCTAAATATGGTACACTGAGTAATTTTACCAACGTGTGGAGTGTTTCAGGAAGAACATGAAAATGATTTCAAATTTTACAAATTCTGGTGCAGAATCCAACTGACTCGCCCTTCTTTGGAATTGTTAAAGCGGCTGATATCCATATCAGAATAGGCTATAAACTAAAGCAGGGGATTCTCAAGCTCACAGTATTATACTCAAAGCAAAAACATAAAACTGTTTATGTTATAAGTAAACTCACCAGATGGGACCCAGACAACCCCCTCAGAAAACAGTGCATCGCCAATATATCACAGAAATAATAATTCACCTTCTGTTGAAATTCAATATGGCTCTAAACTGCACCGTGTCTGTGTCTGATTGATCTAGACCACCCTTTTTATTTATTTTGAACGAATTCCCCATAAATCTACCCCGAGCCCAATAAATCTGCCGACTCCATTTTCTCTTGAAATGTTCCTTTGTTGGAAAGATCTGGTATCCACCAAGGCAATCACCAGGCACTTTCAGAGACTCCATCTCATAGTTTTAGCGATGACCAGACTCCATTGGAAATACAATTGTCCTATTCAGAGACATCAGAGGAGATGCACTTTCAACTGTGTAGCATACTGTAAGATCCCCAGGTATCCTATCCTACTTTACAATGCACTAAACAAACATGGTCCTCCTCCAGAATACCAAGAGTCTTAATGCTCAGCTAGCTCAACACCTGCTTTTAGGACCATCCCCACGATTAATGGCCCCCACCTCTTGACCCTCTAACTCACCGTGTCCATGTTGACTTTTTTTTCACCTGAGAACACCTCCAGTGCTACTGTCACCCCCACTCCTCCACTACCCCCCCCCCCCCAACCCACACACTTACCTGCACAACCATCACCTCCAGTGGCAGGCAGATGAACATATTGTGGTGGGGCATAGGTGGACCTCCTGGGGTCCTCTGTCGCCGGTTCCCAGCAGGGGTTGGCCGCCTGGGCCTGTGTCTACCATGGACGGTGAATGGCGACCCCTGCTGGGACGCCCTCGCCACAAACAGACAACGTCGTGGGGGCATACAGCCGCTGAGACACCGCTACCTGTAATCGCTGCGTCTGTCCCTTCCTGTGTCGTCTGCAGGGGTTGTAGACTTTTCCCTCCTTTTGTCCGTGAGTTGTTCTCTTCACACGCCTCGAGACTGTTGGGTACATCCATCAGTAGGATAATACATATATAACTCCCACCCTTCTACTCCTACTCAATTTACCCTCCCCTCTTCTCCCCCCCCCCTCCCCATCTCTGCAGCACTCCCCAATTCATACAGGTTCTCTAAACCGCCACCAATCGTAAACCTGAGTCATTCCCTCAGCTATTAGCTTGTATGGAGATGGGGCAGGCAGGTAAACCAACATTAAGGCAATTGTTCCTCACCACTCTTCAAAGTAATTGTGCCATTAATGAGAAAGTAAAGAATTTAGAGCCTGGGAAATTTCCCTGCATGTCCTTGACTGCCCTTGCTGTGGTGGGGTGGTAGCCTCTGGTTTGAGGCTCTATGTTGAGTGTGCATTATACCCGCCGTGTTGGTTATGCCATTCAAGGTAAAGTGGACAACTTGAAATGAGAAGAAACAAAATCAAGGAAGCCAGAACATAATATGAGCATAAATATATCAATTAGCAATAAACATAGTAATGTAGACTTTATAAACCTCAAAATCTATTAAAGGTATACGGGAGGGTTTGATCAAATATTTTCTGCCAACAATATCTCTTAATCACTTGGGATTATATTAGTTTTTAACCTTAGCCATATGTTCATAGGATCATAAGATACACTTAACCCTTTAAGGCCGACCAAAAATACTATGGATCAGCTGTGGGTGCCAGACAATCTTACAGGAAATTTCCCTGGGCTGAGCATTTACTAAATCCCGTAGAGTTATGTTGACTTTAGTTGATGCTCTGCCGTTTATGGCATCAACTATAGTTGATGCTCGGCCATAAAGGGTTAACATTCAAAACAATAGTGATTCATTGATAAATTAATATAGTTGAAGTTTTAGTTAGGGACATATTCAAAAATATTCTAGTTGTTCCAGACAGGTCCTAATCGAGTAGCGCATAGTTTCTGGCAGTAGCAAAACACACAGACAGAGGTCCACGATAATCTCTCTGAATGACAGGTTTCTTCACGAGTGTCGCATTGGATTGTATCACACGAGGCGGAGCCGAGTGCGATGCGATCCAATGCACCACGAGTATGAGAGTATGAGAGTTCAGACTGATTAGAGTTGATCTCTGTATTCATTTTATGTAATTCTTGATTAATTTTATTAAAATATACATTTAAATATCGGTTTCATAGCTATCATCGTGGAGAAACAGGCCATGGATAATGAGCATCAGTTTCTCCACGGTGGTGTGGAGAATTTTAGTACTTAAGCATAGTAACTTTGTTTCTCCACATGAAATAAAGTGATAAGATGTGTGTAGAATGCCATTTTCTAGTCTGACATTTACAGGGTTAATAAAGGTGAGTTAAGGCATATAGAACAGGGAGACATGCTTTTATCAGGGTTTAATTTTTTGCCGACTAGTGCCGTATGCATAGACCCCGGCATACCCCTTTAAAGGCAGGTGATTTGTATACTAACAAAGTACAAACCCAATATGCTAGAATCAGCAAAGCCTATCGATTATACATGGACCGAGAACCCTGTAACATAAACAATGAGAGGTCATGCACCTACATTGCTACAGTTCAAATAAAGAAGTTTATGGTCATGAATCACAGAAACTGTGCATATGGGATTTTTACACTTCCCCAGACTAGCATTCTTAGGATGTACATTTTTTTATGATTTTTTTTGTCTTATAATATCGAGATGGATGAGTTCTTGATGTTACATATGGGTTTTCATGGTTAAATATCCATATTTGAGGTTCCAGGGGCCAAAAATAGGCCTAAAATAGACAAAAATTGGTCCAAAAATCAATAAGATTAACATATTTTATGACATTTTCAAAAAATTGCACTAGATGTGTGTGGTTTCATATTTTTTACTTAAACTTTGAGTTCCTACGGTAAACCTGGACCAAAAATTGGATAAATGGGGGCATTTTTTCTGTGTTTTTTAAGATATTTATATTTTGTAAAATGGAATGTCTGGGCGAATTTTTATCAACATTCCCCCCACCACTTTTTACCCATAATGCATATGGGTTCATTTTTGTCATTAAATATTAGAGTAATGTGGTAGTGTATGTATAGCGAAGAAAAAAATGGAATTCCTCTGTAAATTTCTTCCTGAGGGGGCCCAGACTGTTTTTCCTCCAAAATAGTCAATTTTGCCGACCAGAGACCAAAAAATCATTATTGCTGTGCCTGTCTACCATGAATATATTTAACTATGCTGACTATGCAAGTTATTTCCCCCCTATATATACCTAACTACCCAGTGTATATTACATTTGTTTCCATGGCATAGTCTGGAACAGATGGGGGAAATATTCATTATGTCCGGGCGATATGTCCGGGCGATATATGTCCGGGCGAGTGACATTAAATAGTCTATATGACATTTCACATAGTAATATTAGGTCTGCAGAAATGGCAGACCTACCCCCTGAAAGAGGAATATGTCTGTAATTTTCTCCAAAAGTCTACATATTGATATCTGTTCTAGATCAATTGATTTTAAGCAATATGTTAGGGTGACCTTTGCCCTCTTTGAACAGAAATTCAAATGAATCAGCCTACATCATCCTATTGTACATGTACGCACATGAGAATCAGTCTATATGATCCTATTCTACATGTATATACTTGATCATTGGCCTACATGATCCTATTGTGCATATATGTAAATATCAGATTAATGATATGAGGGGGACATCAGTCGGTTCTAACTGACGGGGTTCAGGCATGTAAAAAGGTACAAGTGTTATATGACAGTATTAGAGTAAAGTACAGTGAACAGGGAAGAGGTTATGTAAAGCAATCATCATAGGCTTTTTTGATGGCCAGTTTAAAGGCATTAAGGACTTCAATTTCTGTGTAAAAGGCCTTTAACATGTTCCATCTGCTAATAGCTCGATGCAAACAATGGGGTCAGTGTAAGGCCTAAGTAAGGGAAAGTGTACCGGTATACCTGTTCAAGACTTACAGTATCAAGTGTTGAAAACCAGGTTAATATTAGAATTAGAATTTAAAGATATCCATTTAGTCTTTCTTTCATTGATGGTTAGGCTATTATTAATGCACCAGTTAGATAGAAGGCCTACTTCGACAGAATGTATGTCAGTATATTGCTAATCAACACAATTACTAGTGATAGAAGGCCACTTGAAGTTAAGCTGTTCTTTTCTTTTAAGCCTAGAGAAACACATGTATGATATTTCCAGGGGGAAATGTCCGCCCGAGTGACATTTTGCATTATTACAAAGCATTTTCAATTGAGATTCTTAGGTGTACACAGATTTTTGCTGTACTAAAGTTATATACCACCTAAAACTATATGCCCTGGGGGTTGTATTCCACATAAATAACACTCCCTACTTAACTCTGTACTCCTGTTAGCCAAAACGACAAGTAAACTATATTTAGTTACCTAAAATTAAGGTAAAATTCACGTTACATCACTGTAGAAGATTATCTGGTACCCAGGAATATTTCCATTATTACTGTCTCAATCACTGAGAAAACTGACCTTTAGGATCTACTTTAACAAAAAAATATGTACTAATGGGGACCAAACACATATATGTTCTTACATAGCTCCTCTTAGGGAGAAATATCTCAAATGTCACTCGCCCGGACACCGTTTCCAAGGTATATAAGTTCTGAGGGTTGCCATAGCAACGTTTTTCATATTTAACTCATAATACTTTATGAGCAGGTAACCCGAGACATATACATTACCCAAAAGAAATAACATTGAGATACTCCAAGGTTTATTCTCAGACCCCCCTATTTACCTCCGAACCCCATATGCACACTTTCTGTGATTTATGACCTTAACTTGAATACAATATCGTGACTTATACATTGGTAAACCAGGAAGTATCACAATGTTAACAATTAGACACTGCTGATATAACAAGATTTGGAAAATACAAAATATCCTGGTAACTATGGATAAGAGTGTGAGAAAAATAGTAATGTAACCAGAGAAAATGTGAGTCATTCAGTATCCTCTAGGACTGTGTGAAAGAGCCCAGACGTCTCAGTCTCATATGGGAATCGTTTTGGCTGTACTGACTCTTACTTTGGACAGTTTAAATTATAAATCAAGACGGGACCATAGTTTAGGGTACGGGTGCACATAAAACCTGTGGGCTTAGTGTTTTTCCCAAGTACTAAGCATACAGTAGAGTATTCAATCGGCACTCTTTACACGAGGGTATTGCCCAATATATATTGTACGTGACAATTTATCCTGCAATCTCAATCCTAATACAACGGCTTCACTCGGTGACTCGGTCAGTAATCACAGATGGAAACTGCAGTTAAAGTGGTATACGAGAGACCTCTGTCCCTATCCTCTGAAATGCACCTCAGTCTAATCATTCTAAATAGAATGTCAATAGGGTTATTCGGGTCTATGTATGCAGATAACCTGATGGTAAAGTGTAAATATTGGCACATTAGGCCTAGTTAGCTGAACTGTCTGACACTAAAGTCCTAGTGTTGAACAATTTGTCCGTCTGGTCCGACCCGTAATGATCACCCCTCGTAAACTTCTGCAATTAGTCTTCCCTCGTTTAGACAAAAAAGGGAGTTCAGCTGCTTTTTATGACCTATTCATAAAAGATGCCTCCAAGCAAGTCCTCAGCAGCTGTCAAGCTTTTTCTTGCAGCCAGCAGAAGATGGCAAGTGAAAAGAAGTGTACAAGTCAGTTTAGGGTTCAAGTTGGAGATGGTGGTTGTTTTGTTTAAAACTGATTCTTTCTGACTGCCCTTACATATATACATAATCAGTTCAATTCAATTTCTATTGGCCAATTTTTTATTCTGTAATTAATAAAAAGAAATAAGATTACATTTGATTCCATTGACTTACAGAAGAGGTTGATGCTTACAATGTGATATAAATTAATTTTGCATTAATTACAATGACTTGCTGAGCTAAACATGGCGATTTTACTTAGACTGGGGGAAGGGAGGAGCTATAAGATTATAAGGTGAGACCAAGTTATAAATACGCAAGTGTAATAATTGGTGGGTAACAAATATGAAATACAAAGTGAAAAAAAGGTACATACAGGGGAAAACGACCTAACTGCGCCCTTCACGATGGTGTTATATGTGGATGTACTACCCTGTTTAAAAAAGTATTTATGATTCAGATAGATTTCAGGTAATTGATTGTAGAAATAGAATAATTCTGTGGATTTTTTTAAACAAGAACTGACACTTGACATAACTGTTGAACCTACCCTTCGGAAAGCTATCAAGCTTTTGTTTTTATGCAGGACCAGAGATATTCTATTAGCTTTTGGCTGACTCTGCGTCAACTTAACCAAAATCGGAAGATCTTCCCGGATGACCATCTCCAATTTCCATGTTAATTTTTATTCTCATAGCCCTATGTATCCATATTGTCCCCCCAAAAAATTTCTAATCAAAATTCCATATAGTTTCCGAGTTCTGGCTCGCTCATTCGGGCCGGGGTGTCTGATCTGGTAAGAAAAAAACTCAATTCTAGCCATTTTCAAAGGACTACCATGGAAAAACTCTCAGGGTCACCCTTGTAACCCCATGGATAATACCTTTTTGTAACATCCAAGGAAGTGGTCATGAATGGTCAAGGCATAGCCTCTGGTGCCAGCCCCAGTGTCTCCTCAGAACAGCATGAGGTCAGGGACAGAGGGGTCCCTCCCTGATCGTAAACGCTCCCCTCCCACCTTCTGTGTATCCAACACCAGGGGGTGCCCCAGTATGGGGGCCCTTTAATAACAAGCCCACCCTCCGCCAGGGGCGCTAGGGGCAGCTATAGGGACCCTCAGCGCTACCCTGTATCATTAAGCTAAATCACCACCTACACATAGCAGAGGATGATCACTACTTAGTGTGGGCTACTAGCCCTTTAAGGGGTACATAGTGCTTTAAAGGCGTTATGTCTTTGATTGCTATGATGCATGAATTCAGTCCTGGAGAGTTACTCACAAAGGCTGTATTCAAGCATCATGCCGACCAGAAGTGGTTCATACACTCACGATTGATCAACATGGTGCATGAACAGGCTGCATTCATGCATCATGACGACAAATGGCATAGCACAGTATTAAAGTGCCAATACTCCCCTTAAAGGAGAGCAGGAGAGGTGCCTCACCAGTGGTGGAGGGTGGAGAGTGGGAGATTGCTGCTGTCAATCCGTTGGATGGTGGGCGTGGTGCGAGGAGGCCCTGTGGTGGTGAGTGAGGGGGGAGGTGAGGGGGTAAGTGGTGATGATGATGTCTCTGGGGATCAGAAAGGTGTGTTTCACAATCAACAGCTTGATGTTTGATGAAAGTAACTTGGTGTTTGATGAAAGTTCTCTGAGATTATAGGGCGGTGGGAGATAGTTGATGGTAAACCTGCAGAAAGCTGCTTTTGTGAGAGGTGTGTGCTTGGTAACTTAGATTAGGGAAGGGTGTTGAAACTCTTAAAGTTATATTCTCACTCAGCTCTTTGAAGTTTAATGTGGATTCGCTTTACAAAAAAACTAAACAAGGGGTCTGAAATGCAGATAGGGCTTCAGTCCGTCGGTGAATATGTGGACCTGGGACTTTTAAAAATATACTTGGGCCTGGGAATACACGTGCGTCTGGATCTAGGGCCTCCATGACTGTAGTCTATAATTATGGTTATTTGATTTTAAATAATCACCTGGCCATTGTATCCGCATGTAGCTTTTGCTATATTGTTTAAAAAACCCAAAGAAAAACTCTATACCGTAGAGCATGTGCAATTAGCAGGCCAACATTGCTTACAGTTAGTATTTTTCACTGTCATAAATACTGCCCCTTACATTCACTCATACTCATAAATCCATTTATAGAAATCTTCACATATATCTCTAAATAATTACTGCCGGATATTGAGCCCTATCCCGGTGGGCACAAAACATTGAATCATCATCGAGAACTGGTTGTCAATGTTGATTTAATGTTGAATCAAAGTCATTGAACTGAATTTTGTGCCCACTGGGATAGAGCTATGGCCCGGTGTTCTGTCGAAATACCCGCGATGCACGTGCATAGTGGTACCGCGTGTGCCTGTGGAAACGCCTCATTTCCATATACTACTTACGCGAAAACGCGAAAGTCGGTTAATGACCTGTCTTTACTTAGATATTATGAAGACCATGTAGCCCTATAGGGTATATCCCTGCTCTACTACATGTGATAGGTTCACAAGACAGAACATGACACAGTAATAATATGCCTATCGCTAGATTGTATATTTCTGTTGGTGCTTAATAACAACTATAGCTCCCTCTGCTATACTGGGCCTGTGGAGGGTTTGGGGTACTATGTAGACGGGAAAGGGGAGGGAAGTAGATGCCGGGTAGATTAGAGGAGCCTATTTCAGGGATGCATCCTAGATCTCCCAAGGCTATGCAGGTGTGCTGGGAGTGAGATAGATCGAGTTGAGGTCTTAAATTAAATGTCAACCACATTCCTCCCCTTCTCCCATCCTGCCTTCTAGTAGCCTCTTCCCCTACTCACGAGACGATCCCAATGAGAGGGGTCTCACCTGACTAACCCTTTAAGCGTCGCATAGTGATTTGATACATTTTTGCATCATGGTAATCAACCCTTCAGTAACGTATCCAACCCGTAGGATCACAATGAGGCTTGAAGGCACGGACTGACGAGCTATTCACCTGGGGTGCATTCAATACACCATGACGCCAACAGGATATAAACTAATAGCACATTTAAGAAATACGCGGACCATAAAGGTTTAAATCCATGTCAGGGCAAATGTATTACCCACTGAAAACTCCAATACGCCTGAAACCATACAAGCCCTCTCACCCAACAACATCCACACGGTACACATTAACCCGCGACACCCTGCCCCCAGCTCCACTCTCCGCCCCGAGGCGGGCTGCTGATGACGCCCCGGTTACCTGTAGGTCTCACTTATCCAACCTGCCCCTGTGCTCGGAGAGCGCCGCGGATTGAGACACGAAGTAGAGCTGACATGAAAGCGAGGCTGTGAGATCAATCTCCGTTTGACCTTTGACCTCAGACTGAGGATCACTTGCTCCTCAGCGTGTCGCTTCAAATTAAAAGGTGTAGTCGGATACGTTCCGTGTCTTCAGGGCCTATTGAAAACCGACATTTGCCTTTACAAACTCAAGTATCTCTGAAATATCTACTCCATGCACGTGTTAACTAGAGCTATGTGTCTGTGTATATATGGAGGATGTTTGTTGGAGAGCCAATAGCTTAGTTTTAAAGGAAACCACAAGGTTGCTCTCCCAGTGTATTGGAAGTAGTGGGTGGCTTTTATACCTACTGAGGTATATATTTCATGTACATGGGTATATATTTCATGTATATGTGGTATACAAAAGAGCACAAGGTATTTAAATATCTACACTGTAGGAAGTAAATGTAGCTGCACAGCGAGTTATACTATAGAACGACAGTATAAAGGGAGGTATTTTTGGTTTTGAAACTACAGTATAACTCGCTGTGCAGCTACAGTTACCTCTGATAGTGTAGAATTGCCCCATTGATAATTGTCTTTGAAGGCTTACGTTTATTTCTTATTTCATGTTTTGGTCCAGAAATTTTCTCTGCAACTAACTGGTTGGTGACCCTGTTCCCCAACAGGGATCTCTGGGAGGTTTTTCATATCAAAGACTCTCCATCCAAATTCATTTTTCCATTATTACATTTTACCTGTTCCCATGGTACCAATTCCAACCAGTTTTATTGACTTAATAACTGCCATCAAATTATCTTTACTCCCTACCCATTGACCTTCTCTAATACAGGTATCAGAACTCAGTCCAGAAGTCACTCCACAATACAGGTAGCACAATTCCTATACCCAACCACAACCCTAAGGACACCACTTTCCTTGATCAGATAGAACCCACCACAGCCAGGTGCTATATCGGCGGACCCACTTCCGCAGGCCTAATCACCTCCTACACCCTCAGTTAATATCACTGCGCGGTGATGGAACACCGATAGCAGGACCAGAAATTAGAGTCTGACTAGGAGTGGATTGCTACGTTCAGGTGTGATCAGACACCTTCAGGTGTGAGGGGCGGGCAGGCAGGGGGTGCTGCAGGGCAGGGGGTTGGAGCCGACCCCCCGGGGTGCTGGGGTGGGGGCCCACTAGAGGGGCCTCCCATCCTGTACTATGGGTAAAGCCTCAGGGGTTCTCACCTAAAGAGGGATGTAAATGCTGTAAATATTTCTCCCAATCCAGTGATAACTATAGTTTTGTTTTCATCTGTATCACTTTTGTATTTGCTTACCTTGTCTTTTCTTAGATAAAGACACTAAAATACACCAACAAATGTCTTTCACAAAATCCATTGTATTTTCTAGTGCAAAATCGGGGCGAAATACAAAGTCCAAATCGCCACTCATTTTGCTTTAAAAATAAATTTACCATTTGAATATTACGTTGGTACTTCAAGCACTTGACTTCAACCTGGATGAGAAGTACATTGAAAGGCTAGAAAAATAAGACTCTTAACATTAGAATTAACTTCAGCTTAAATTGGATTCCAGATTTAACCTCCAGACATTACGGTACTGGGCAGAAAGTGTGGGAACCAACCACCGCCTCTGTGTATCCAGCCACCTACTCCTCCATACAGGCAGGTTTATTGCCCAGGGAATCAGGTAGGGGGCGCTAGCTGACTTAGACCCCTTCGTAGGTGAGGCATTATGCCTACCAGAGAGGTACAACACAGCCTAATGCTTTAGTTGTAATTAGAGGAAATATCAAGTTTCAGTTTCTTCACAAAAGTTAGAATTCCCCCATCAAATCTTTTCTTGTGAAGGTGTGACTTGCCAACGGCCATCTATCTCAGTTGCTTGGGGTCTCAGTGATTATGCTGGTTCTATTATAAATCGTGAACCTGATTGAAGTTATTTGCAATCTTGCATTTTATTTTGATAAAAGGAATAAGCTATAGTAACTGTTTAGGCATGCATGGGAATCCATGCATTATGCTTCATAGAGGAACAGTGTAACTCTTCTCTCAGAGTCAGGCTTCAAATATCAATATCTTCTGAGGGTCTACCATTGCCTTACATCATTTAGTGCCATCATATTAGAAAGATTCTAGCAATGCTGGTCGCTGATGGGGGAGAGTGTGGTAAAACTGGACTCTGTTGAGGTAGGTCTATCAATGCTGTACTCTGTGGGGGAGGGTCTGGCAATGCTTACTCTGTGGGGAAGGGTCTGACAATGCTGGATGCTATGAGGGGAGAGTATGCCAATGCATGGTGCTGTGGGGGAAAGTCTGGCAATGCTGTACTCTGTGAGTGAGAGTCTGCCAATGTTGGATGCTGTGAGGGGGAGTCTGGCAATGCTGATTGCTGTGGATGGAGAGTCTATACCAATGCCGTATGCTGTGGGTGGAGTCTATACCAATGCTGTACTCTGGGGGAGGGGGGGGGGGTCTGACGATGCTGGATGCTGTGAGGAGAGAGAGTCTGCCAATGCAAGATGCTGTGGGGGGAGCGCCTGCAAAAGCATGATGCTGTACTCTGTGGGGAAAAGTCTGACAATTCTGAATGCTGTAATGATGTGGTCGACTCATTATGTACTCTGTATGGGAGAGTCTGGCAATGCTTTACACTGTGGGGAATAGTCTAGCAATGCCGTATTATATGAGGGAGAGTTTGGCAAAGTTTACTTTTGCATATATGAGGAGAGTCGGCCAATATTGGACTGTGTGGGGGGAGAGGCTGCATGGTAATGCTGGATTCTCTGGTCCCACAAGTGAATAATCTGATAATCGCAGGACACTCTGGTTATCATAACGGTTATCTTCATGTAAAAATGTCGATACATCAGATTGAAATATTGATGTTGATGCACTGCATTGGGCACTGCTATTTGTGCAGCTATATAGGGCACATACACGTGTAAAATGCGCCAATACTATGTGTTTTTACCTTTACAACAGACATAGGTATAGAGTACTGTTGTGTTTCTCTTCCCTTTTTAGACCATTAAATGCACATCAGACATACAATAAGTGTCAATGAGCTATGTAAGTGGGTTATGCAATATTTCATCACTCATAACTCATTGATATGAGTGGTTGATGAAATTAAAATATGCTGATGGTTTATCCTTAGACGTTAAAAACAACCTTCTTAGTAGCGTCTTGAGGGGGTATCTAAGGTAAAATAAAAAAGAGGGGCTGGTGATATGGAAATGGTTCCCTGTGGAGGCAAGCACCAAGCACCCTGTCCCCCAGTATACAGCAGAGACAGTCACCAGTGCCCAGCGTACACTGTCTGAGTGCCCCCCTCACTGTCACCGAGCCTGTCGTTATCCCAGCAGGGTGCCAGGTAGTCACCAGCCTCACAATCTCACACAATAACTGAACAAATATAGGCTTTCCACATCAAAAGCCAACATCTTAGGGACCCCGGCCCAGCCCGCATTGAGAGGGAGCTAGAAAGGGTGGGGAACCAAGGGTTATCTTGTCCTTAGAGGTCATCTTGGAGGTGCGAAAAATACCCCCATTTCACAGCACTGCTCCACTCAACCCTTGATGTAAATACATTACCCAACAACAACAATAAATGTATGTTTTCTACTTTTTTTTTTAATTTTCACTAAATTTGCTGCCTAAATGAATGCATTTTACTAGTTTTATTATTGAATATGCTGCCTGGATGGGTTTATGACGTGAGTATGGATAACTTTCTGATTGAAAAATAAAAGAGAACAAAAACAGAAGCCATTTGGCGAATGCAGACGACAACCACCAGCAACCATGGCCAAATTCATCAGTTTGGCGCCACCTCTGCATATGAATCATACTGTACATTAGTCGTCTGCCGCTGGCTCGTGATGAGGCGAGCTCATTGGTCCGAGCAGCCCACGTGACTAACGGCGACCAATCGGGAGGCGGGAGACACAATTACCTGCGGAAAGTGACAAGGTGGGACAGACAAATAAAGCGATTCGCCACCGCCACGGGTGACGACACTTGGGCTTCGTGGAGTGCAGTCAGAGTAGTGTCGGACGGCCCACAGTCAGCGTCGTGAGCGTTCCTGAGCGTGGTGGTGGTAGCAGTGGCCTCTCCCACTGAACTTCCTCAGCGCAGACGACATTTGTATTTGGACTTTAACTCTCTGGATCCCGCCCATACTTCACAGAGTACATCCCCTGGACTACATCAGCAGCATCATGTACATGCCCAATGACTTTAGGTGAGTGAATACTGCTTGTTTTGGGTGTGGGACGCTGCTGTGATCAGTGTTTGTAATGTGGACTGAGGTGTGAGAGGAGGTGGTGGTGATGGGGAATGGTGGTGTCTGCCCACCATGGCTGGATCCCTCGGTGAGTGTTGGGCACAGACAGTATGTGTCAGTGACATGCTACCACCGGGCAGCCAGGCGTCTGTGGGACTACTCCATGGTATGCAGCACCCCCTCCCCCATACCCCCCCCCCCCCCACATCCCACCACCTCCTTCTCCAGGGTCAACATTGACACTGGGCCGAACAGTTGTTTAGATATACCTTCCTCCAGGGGGGACCATCCCCCATGCAACCAGCCAACCCCCGAGCATATTGAACCTACAGTCGTAAACCCCACTGTTTTACATGGTGGTACTAATTATGGAGATATTGATTGTTTTAGAAAACCTATATTAGATAAGATCTTAACTGCCGCATGGGCAGATATGCAATGTAGCAGCTGTGTATATATGATGTGATAAGGTACCTACATGTCCAGGCACCTTGGGGTCACTCATCGAGCAAGGCTACCCAGATAGAGATCAAAATTGATCATAGGACATTTAACACATCTGCCATTGCTCTCCATGCAGGACATCCATAGTAAAGAATCAATGTCCATACATGTCCATACACTTCCAAAATGTTTGAATTAATTACTTTTTTTTCTTTTTGGAGATTTTCGTATTCATTTTAATATAAGCAGTACAGAGACAACATCTGAACGTGTCATTTGTAAATACGGATTTCCCACTTGATCATGGAAATTTCATCCCCACTCAAACTTGGAGATAATGGGGGAGTAGCTATTTGATTTCAAATTCAATTTACACCAAACTATCATTATATTATCAGGGAATAGCACCAAAGCATTTATTAGATTCTGCATTTATGATTTCAATATTATAACTTTGTTCAATCAGCCACGACAATTAGGGTTTTTGACACGATGCTTATCTTTATCTTATAGTTTATGTTTTCTATAAATGAGGATGGTAGCCATTCAGTACATTGGACATACAGTTGTATTTAGTGAAATCTATATTGTGTCTCTTTTTATGGTTTTATTTGCAATCATAACGACATCAGGGGGAAGCAATATGCATACTATATGCATAACAATAAGTATACCTATATGTATAGTATGATAACACATATCTCTCCTGTTTTTCAGACTGCCTACATCGCTGGCACAGTCCATGCCTGCAGCCTACCAGAAGCAGCTGTCGCCGACGTTTGGCGGCGTGGCGCGTCCATCGCCGTTCTCCCGGCCCCTGGTCGGCCAGTTCCCGGGCCAGTGTACGGCGGGCGCAGTGCCCCGACCTGCCGCTCCTGCACCGCCTCCCCCCGGCCACCGGCCCGCCGTGTCGTCGGCGGCATCGTCGCTGCCCTCCATCAGTACCCTACCAGGATTCAGCGCCGCGCGCATGGCCATAGAGAACCGCGGCCCCGCGCCTCCTGTCTGCGGCCTTCCGCGTCCGCTTCCGGTGTCCACGGCGGCGGCTGTCGCGGCTGCGCAGTGGCTCCACCAGTCGCAGGCGGTGGAGGCGCAGGCGCAGGTTCAGGCGCAGGCACAGGCACAGGCCCAGGCACATGCTCAGGCACAGGCACAGGCAGCGGTGGCCTTGAACTTCCAGTCGCAGCTACAGCATTTCTTGGCCAATGAGAAGGCATTGGCTGCGTCACCATTTTTGGATCCTTTTGGCAAAGCAGGGCCATTCTTTGATTTGGCTCACATGGGACACTATCCCTTTGGCAAGAAACTGTTTGGCTGCCCACAGTGTCGCTACATGACCGACCGGAAGAACAATCTTAAGCGGCATATCTCCACCATGCACCAGGAGTCTGACCGTGCTCTGGAGTGCTGTGGGGTGACCTTCAAGAACAAGGCCTCTCTCAGAGACCATGTGCTCATCTTCCACTCCAACGGCTACATGTGCCGCTTCTGTGGCCGGAACTTCTGCCGTAAGGCGCTCCTCAAGCGCCATCTGACAGTTCACAGTGGTCAGAAAGACTACCTCTGCCCACAGTGTGACTATGCCACCAGCCACAAGTCCAACCTGGAACGTCACAAGAAGGTCCACGAGCGAAATGGAAGTGACGGCTCCGACAACGAGAGCACCTACACAGAGAAGTCAAACGGACGCTCTTCTGGTTCCGGTTCTGACCATGACGTCAGACGTGACGTCCAACATGGCCACCTACCCACTTCCGGTGGCTCCTATCATAACACCCATGACGATGATGACGATGACGATCTCAATCTCTCAGACATTGACGTAGATGCCGATGACGACGCACTAATTGACGTAGACGGTATTGACATTGCTCCAGGTCTCCATGACGTAACCGGAAGTCGAGTGGCGCCGCCTACAGAGCAGCTCTTGAGACAGGGAGCAGCTCACAGGGACGGTGTGAGCAACTCATCGACACCTGTAATGAGTCACTCATCAACACCTATAATGCCTACACCTTCCCGTGTGTCACACACCCCACACTTGACGACTCATAACATTGACTCTGTCTTATCTAAGCCAATGTCAGGACCCTCACTATCGTCACTCCCCCAGCCCAGATGGAGACCAGAAATATGAAGTTATAATTGTGAGCATTCTTATGGATTTCGGTATATATTCGTGTACATATAATGTTGTGATTCAATTTATGTTATTATTTTGAAATCCCTGCAATCTTTTTATGTAAAATAACGTGCATGGAGATGTATGTAATATACGTAAACACTCCTATACTATTGCAAACTATATCGGTTCCTACTGTACATGATTTTGTTTTCTTCCCTCCATTTTCTGAAGGTTTATCTATATTTATCTGCTACAAAATATGCATTGATAACCAAGGTTACACTTTTCAAAGTTAATATGTTTATAATATGCAACCTTGCAATATGGCGTATGGATTATCTTTTCTTCCTAAAAGGTTGAATCAATCGTTGTAAATACTAAATCATTTTTTGACCCGGTCATTTGCTCCTGTACTATGATAGAAGCTGGTTTTCTTAACAAATGACAAAACGTTAATCTGCGCTATTTTAATAAAGACTATTTGATTTACTCATTCCCTTCTTCCTATTCCTTTTTGATTTTATATTATCTAGATTTGTACGTGCCATATGCAGTTTGACACCAAGGTAAAGCATGTACAGAGTGAGAACATTTATTGAGTGACAACATTGTTATACTTATGAGAATAGCATATATAGTCAAATATAACACACCAGAGCCTAAACATCACACGATTAGTGGCAATGGTATCTAGAGAGTTCAAAGTAATAATTCATCGACCACCTCTATTCTGTGCTTCTATGCGTTGACAATTATATTCCTGCGACAATAGCAGGTCTAAAAAGGCCACGCTCTTTATGCATTGGGAATGGAATCATTCTAGCTGGCCTTTTCCGGGAGCAGAGTATCATTATGTGGTATTAACAAGGGCATGGTGTGAGTATTGAGGCCACACTAATAACCAGTATACCTACTTTTTATACGTTAGCTCATCAGTCATCCTTTCTTTAGACAGTGGTTATTCAGACCCACAGCAATGTCATCTTTGTAAGCTTACACATAGAATAAGCTCCCCATATAGGCTGGATAGTGAACCAGAAATAGGATGATGCTGTAGCTGTTACATAACACAACGTTTTTAGTCAACTGTGATATAAATAATTATATATAAACCGTTAATGCAGGGCTTCATAGTGCTTTAATACACCATTGCCTCTCATTGACACGATGCGGCTCTTATATAGGGTTAAATTGGCATAGATGACATGAAGAATTGGTGATAACTAAATAAGGTACCATCAGATAAATCGGTAGTTATTATACCAACAGGTATATATTCCAATATGCATTCAAACTCTGAGGGGAAAAGGGGTCATATTCAAACACGATAATTGTTATACATTGCACATTTGTAATTGAAAAAACGAAGGCATTGCAGGTAGGCATGTGTAGACATGGGCTGGACGAAACATTTGGTGTATGTGAACTGAAGTAGAAAAGTATAACCACAGAGAAACGGAATACTTGATAAAAGGTATATAGGAATGCACCATTACCACAACCCTCACTGCTTTACAACTAGTTTACCCACACCCTCCCCACCACCCTCTTCACGCCGCCTAAACAGCTAAAAGTCCCCATTATAGACTCCCTAACCACAAGGAGAGGGGACGGCAAACAGGGAAGTGTACAACTGCATGACGTGATAGAAGAAGACTAAATGTGCAAAGGAAGGCTGCCTGTTGAAGGACTAGGACTGCATGCATGGAAGGCACAATACTAGTGGTGGATGGCAGCATTAGGTGGCGGGTGGCAGATAGGTTAGTGAGGTGGTTGTAGGTATATGATCAACGTTGGGAGCTGATGTTATTCCCATTAGTACACGGAGGGACACAATATGGACGGAAAAGGTTTGGGACATTTCTGGGTTGGGTGGCAGGACAGGCTATATATCACACACACACATTATATTTCAGTAACAGGCAGGTAGGTTTGAGGGTTGGGTGTCTGACAGGTATGTTTGAGGGTTGGGTAACAGGCAGGTAAGTTTGAGGGTTGGGGGACAAGCATGTATGTTTGAGGGTAGTGTAACAGGCATGTATGTTTGAGGGTAGTGTAACAGGCAGGTAGAGTTGAGGGTTGGGTAAGAGACAGGTTGGTTTGAGGGTTGGGTAACAGACAGGCAGGTTTGGGGTTTGGGTAACAGGCATGTATGTTTGAGGGTAGTGTAACAGGCAGGTAGAGTTGAGGGTTGGGTAAGAGACAGGTAGGTTTGAGGGTTGGGTAAGAGACAGGCAGGTTTGGGGTTTGGGTAGCAGGCAGGTAGGTTTGAGGATTGGGTAACAGGCAGGTAGGTTTGAGGGTTGGGTAACAGACAGGCAGGTTCGGGGGTTGGGTAACAGGCAGGTAGTCTTTGAGGGTTGGGTAAGAGACAGGTAGGTTTGAGGGTTGGGTAACATACAGGCAGGTTTGGAGGTTGGGTAACAGGCAGGTAGGTTTGAGGGTTGAGGGACAAGAAGGTAGAATTGAGGGTTAGGTAAGAGACAGGGAAAATTGAGGGTTGGGTAAAGAGACAGGTAGGATTGAGGGTTGGGTAAGAGACAGGTAGGATTGAGGGTTGGGCAAGAGACAGGTACACAGAGAAAACTCTGATAGTTAATGTTGCCAAAAACATGCTTGACAAAGGGCAACAACAGAAAGGTTTGAGGATGGGAAGCCACCTGGCAGGCCGTGGGACTAGGTAAGTAGGTTTAAGGGTGGCAGGGGAGTTTGATGAGGGCTTGGTGGCATTGACGTTACACACCAGGCCATTGAGCTGAGGAAAGCAGGTAGAGGGATGAGTGGCAGGTTGTAGCTAAGTTATAAGGATATATAGCTAAGTTATAAGGATATATAGGTTTGAGTGTTGGGTGGCACATTGTATGTATAGCTGGTTATGCATGACCGTGGCTGGCAGGTCGTTTTGCGTTTTGGGTGGCAGGTTTCAAGGACTGAGGCTGGAAGGTAGTTTTGAGAGTTGGGTGGCAGGTTTTAAGGGCTGAGGCTGGCAAGAAGTTTTGATAATTCGGTGGCAGGTTATGAAGACTGAGGCTGACAGGTATCTTTTGGGAGTTGGGTGGCAGGTTTTAAGGACTGAGGCCAGCAGGTTGGGTGGTAGGTTATAAGAACAAGCTGGCATGTTTTGAGAGTTGGGTGGTAGGTTTTAAGGACTGGGGCTGCTAGGTAATTTAAATAGTTGGATGGCAGGTGATAAGGACTGAGGCTGGCAGGTAGTTTTGATAGTTGGATGGCAGGTTATAAGGATTGAGGCTGGCAAGTAGGTTTGATAGTTGGATGGCAGGTTTTAAGGACTGAGACTGGCAGGTAGTTTTGAGAGTTGTGTGACAGGTTTTAAGACTACCCTGGTTGGTATGTTTGAGAGTTGGTGACAGGTTCTAAGGACTGAGCCCGGGGGACTAAGGCTGGTTGGTATGTTAGAGAATTGGGTGGCAGGTTTTAAGACTGGCCTGACAGGTATGTCTTGAGGGTTGGGTGGCAGGTAATAACAGGGATGTGATTTGAAAATTGTAAAGGAAAAAAATTAAATGTCAATATAAGCTTTTTACAGATCCCAATCCCCCCTGAAAAAAAAACTCAACGGATCTGGACAAATCACAAGTGTCGACCTTTTTTGCTCAAAAGTGTAGGAATTCCTGCAACTGTAGGAGGAATCACATCCCTAAATAAAGACTGAGGCTGTCATGTATGTTTGACAGTTGGGTGGCAGATTTTAAGGATTGAAGCTGATAGATATGTTTCATAGTTGGAAAGCAGGTTTTGAGGACCTAGGCTGTCAGGGGTGTTTGAGAGTGGGTAGCAGGTTATATACAATCATGTGGCAGGCATGCAGGAGGACTGAGACAGGCATGCAGGGACTGGGGGCGACAGCAGCAGGCGTAGACTCGTGGAGCAGTGGGGGCTGTCATGTGCTGCTAGCGGTCATGATTCACTGTCCACACCCCGCCAGCCACGTCCGGGCAGTAAGCACCACCCCAGTATCCTACCTCACCTGTACCTATCACCCAGTACCCCCACCCCACCACCCCTCCCCTTACCTGGAGCCCGGCCACAGGGGGCCTCAGTGCCGAGAGACCGGCGATGGAGGCGCTGCTCCCGGCGGCACCTCTGCCGCCACCGCCCGTCGCGCGGCTCGTCGCCCAGCGGCCCGTTCAGCCCCTGTCCCGGCCGCGTCCCCGACATCCGCCCCTGGCTGTGTGGGTTTTGGCGCCGCCAGAGATCCTGTCCCCCTCCCCGGACACGTCCCCCGGCCTCCTCAACTAGGGCCCTCTGATGGCAGAGCCGACCAGGCAGGTGCCAGCGGGAGGTGAGCATGCACCAGCGATAACCCCCACTAGAAATGGGAGTGTATCTTCTTTGCAAGGGAAAGGGAGAAAAAAAGGTGAAAAATGGACTGAAGATCAAAGAGTATGTTTATAATTGGTCAGCAGTTGAGCCTTGGTGGGTATATGTAAACACGTTGAAGGCCAGAAAAATGTATGAATATTATAAATAAAGAAATAAACAAGATATTATAGTGGTACAGAGGAAAGGCAAATGCTGATGTATACTGCTGTTAGGGAGTTGCCTTCGGGAAACAATGACTATTTCATTTTCAAACTAAAAGGTTTAAGTGAAGAACTATTGGTGAGAGAGACTTCATTGGGGTGTTGGGGGAGGGAAGCTATAATATATGCACTAACAGTGAGAGACAATACGTTTGATATCTAAATAAAAGCCCTGGAATTGCACTTGTACCTATGTGCATGAACAATACATGAAATCAAAAAGTTGGCAGTACATGTATCTGGAATTCAACACACATTTAAATACCCTTAAATCCCATTAAAGTCCATTAACTTTTATGTACATTTAGTGACCATCCTTAAAGTCAACGTACATGTGGAATGCCATCTGCAAGAGGCGTAATCCCAATACAAAATGATCTGAAAGGTACCAACCCCACCTCTGAATGACTATGCATCGTCAGAATGAACGCCGGGATTGAGCGCCGGCATTTTTGAAGAAAGTAAGAAGTCAAGGGTTAAAATGGTTAGAATCCACCATGCAAAATGCACGGTACCACCTTGTACGGGGGTTTGCCACCACCACAGTGTACAAATCACCACGGTGAGACCTTAATGTGAAGTGCGGGGATAGAACCCATATTTGAACGCAGCTCTTCTCCCCTCCAACCTCGAAATTATAAACACGCAAATAATTATGCCTATTGCCTGTTGACTTCCAACATGATATACGCACCCCTTAACATGAACAATTCGCCATAGATAGATGATGGATATGGGGGATGGTCTAGTATTTTAACTATAATTATTCATTAAGTGTTTTTAGTGGAATGAAAATTAAATTCCCCAAAATGAAAACCTACAAATTTCCCTGGTGAGCTGTTGGAAGGTACAGGCTGTTGGCAGGCAGGTATATATCTATAGCTGAAGCTGGTCGCGAAGCGGTGAAGTTGTGTTATACGATCCTGCAGTCAAGCCGGCGTGTATTGTATGCAGGTAACCGGTAACCTGACTTGGCCAATAATAACCACCACAAAAGGTGTCATAGTGGGTTTGCCGGTTGTCGCGCATGCGCGAGTTGCGAGGGACTTCCGGCCAGCTGGCGCAGATACCAACAGCATGTTATTCAGTATATTCTACTCCTATATCTATGCTCTATTTGGATGGAAACGGAGGAGTAAAGAATATGGCAGTTATTGACACTTATTCTTCAGTATCCAGAGAACCTTTTGATGGCTGGAATACTATAAATTATGTTATGATATTTAACAGTACATGCATGAAATATTTACAGATGGCCTAGGCCTACTTCTCTAGGCTAGCCCCTGCTGCCTGCACTGTGGCTGTACTGGAGTTTTAGTCCCAGGACCCCTATATCTATCATCTGTTTAAATTCTCTTTAGTTATTCCATGTACATTAACACCATGAAGGGCTACTCTCATAGAAATTGTAATAGTACCAGTTTTCTTAAGTTATCCATTCAAGGCTGACACTTCACACTAGCCTACCCTCACTGGCTTCAGTAGCTGTGAATACACATCCCTAGTATAAATGAAACCAGCACCTTTGGCACTGATGGGGCAGTAAGGGAATGATCATTTTTTAACAGGGGGGGGGGTAAAAAATGTGGACCCATTGACGGGGGGGGGGTAAAAAATTGAGACCCCTGTTTGGGGGGGGTCAAAAAAATTCCACCAGTTTTTGACCCCTAAACTTACAATATAGGCTTAATAATATTCAGGGCAGTAGGACTAGATGTAGCCCTAAACTTATGATATAGGCCTTATATTATTTGGGACATTAGGCCTAGATTTAGCCCGAAAGAGTATAGGCCTATTAAGGGAGTGTTCATAATTAGTTACAGGTGGTTGGTTGGTTGGGGGTAAAATATTTTTGACCCCTCCTGGGGGGGGGGGGGGGTCATAAAAACTTCTGACCCTTTGACCAGGGGTGTGTGTAAGAAATGTCACACTCACCCACCAGCCCCCCCCCCCCCCCCCCTGTTGTTAAAAAATGATCACTCAAAATGATGACGTCAGGGTTACAGGAGTTGTGGGTTGGTCTACGAGTCTGACGTTAGGGTTACCGGAGGTGCGGGTATGTCTACGAGTCTGACGTTAGGGTTGCGGGAGGTGCGGGTCGGTCTACTAGTCTGAGGTTAGGGTTGCAGGAGGTGCGGGTTTGTCTACGAGTCTGACGCTAGGGTTGCGGGAGGTACATGTCGGTCTACGGGTCTGACACTAGATCTAGACCTAAACTTACAATATAGGCCTAATAATATTTGGGGCATTAGGTATAGATTTAGCCCTAAACTTATAACATAGACATATTAAGGGAATGTTCATTTATTAGTTACAGGGCGGTTGGTTGTTGGGAGACGTAAACATTTTCATGGGTGTAGACCACTAAATTCGTTTTTGGGCCTAGTGCCATGCCACATGAGGAATATTAGAGATAGCAACATGGGACATGGACATTTCTTAAAATCGACATTGTGACATGGGTATTTCTTATAATCGACAGGACGACATGGTTATTTCTTAAAATCGACATAAGAAATTGGGACCCCCCATCCAGACCCCCATTTTTTACCCCTCCTGAGGGGGGAGGGCATAAAAAATTCTTACCCCTCCTTTAGGGGGGGGGTAGGACTCAGCTCTGTATTCAAAGACCAACCCTCGTTACGACCCTCAAAACCTCCCGCAACCCTAACGTCAGACTAGTAGACATACCCGCACCTCCCGCAACCCTAACGTCAGACTCGTAGACTGACCAGCACCTCCCGCAACCCTAACGTCAGACTCGTAGACTGACCCGCACCTCCCGCAACCCTAACGTCAGACTCGTAGACAAACTCGCACCTCCCGCAACCCTAACGTCAGACTTGTAGACAAACCCGCACCTCCGGTAACCCTAACGTCAGACTCGTAGACCGACCCACAACTCCTGTAACCCTGACGTCATCATTTTGAGTGATCATTTTTTAACAACAGGGGGGGGGGGGGGGCTGGTGGGTGAGTGTGACATTTCTTACACACCCCCCTGGTCAAAGGGTCAGAAGTTTTTATGCCCCCCCCCCCCCCCAGGAGGAGTCAAAAATATTTACCCCCTCAACCAACCACCCCCCTGTAACTTATTATGAACACTCCCTTAATAGGCCTATACTGTTTGGGCCTAAATCTAGGCCTAATGTCCCAAATAATATAAGGCCTATATCATAAGTTTAGGGCACATCTAGTCCTACTGCCCTGAATATTATTAAGCCTATATTGTAAGTTTAGGGGTCAAAAACTGTTGGAATTTTTTTGACCCCCCCCCCCAAACAGGGGGTCTCAATTTTTTACCCCCCCCCCCGTCAATGGGTCCAAATTTTTTAGCCCCCCCCCCTGTTAAAAAATGATCATTCCCTTACTGCCCCATCAGTGCCAAAGGTGCTGGTTTCATTTATACTAGGGATGTGTATTCACAGCTACTGAAGCCAGTGAGGGTAGGCTAGTGTGAAGTGTCAGCCTTGAATGGTTAACTTAAAAAAACGGTACTATTACAATTTCTATGAGAGTAGCCCTTCACGGTGTTCTTGTACATGGTCCAAATTTGTTTGCCCCCCAACCCCCCCCCCCCCCCCCCTTGTTAAAAAATGATCACTCCCTAGCCTATGGCCTAGGCTAGGGCCTAGCCTTCAGCCTCAGACTCATAAGTTGTCAAGAGCTGTAGAAAAATATCAAGGCCAATAAAAAACATTTCCAGATAGAATTTCGTTCTTTGCATATGTGTAAAGAAGTGACAATAACTGTCACTCAATTACCCCTCCATTTGACCAAAAATACAGCATAAATACAGGGCTGTATTACAGTGGATAATGCCTGGTTTACAGTCACGGCAGCAGACCGGAAGTCCCTCGTAACTCGCGCATGCGCGACAACTGGAAAAGGGTCTATAAGTTAAAGGGGTACTGTCACTTTTAGAACAGGAGCCTACTTTATCATGAACCCACCCGTACACACTGTGTATATGTATACACGCAAATATATCTATAGTTGTGTGTTGACACGCCATTTCCATGATGAGCATTTAAGTATAGTTTTCTGCATGGCAACATTCTCTGATAACTCTTGGGGGAATACATCACAAAAAGAAAACAGTGAAACATGCAATTACATGCAAGTTTATCTGTTATTACTGAAATGATCAAAAAGCCACAAATCTCTTTGTTTTCCTTTTTGGACAGAGAGTCCAGCGCCTGACTCCCTACACAAAAGCCAGTCAGGTAAGGCTGGAGCTTCCCCAAAAGTTTAACATTAACCTTTCTTGCCTCCCCTTCAGAGTTTAAACAATGCCGGACTCTCTCCGACTGGAGTCATTCTGGCGACACACCTGACTCTAAAGGGTATCAGTCATTCCAGAGTCTGGCAATGTAATGCTAATCCAGAATTACCCTTTACCAGTATCGCTTGCAGAATTGCCAGACTCTCTTCGAAATGACTGGTTCTGTAAAGAGAGTCATGGCTGACGCTCACATTTTTCCTAAGTGAAACTGTGTATACTCTTGTTATTTAGTAACGCTTGACAGGGTCAAAAGTCAAGACAAACGAGAATGGATGTTTAACTGAGGGGCAAATGAGTTGGCACATGCCGTTCAATTGACAACATACGAAAATGTATTGGATTCAGGCTTTGGGTATAGTATACATTATGTTTATTAGGGATAACACCCTTTGAATATGTCCAACCTATATTCCTTATAGCTGGCATGGTGCAAGGCCGTGGCAAACCTCATATCCTGGTTATGGGGATATTTAGATAAAGGAAACGACTGTTACTAACTGTCGTATAGGGAAGGGAGGGAAGATCCTTGGATGTGGCCTGTAAAGTGATATGGTACAGACTCATAGCTTAGAGCAGGGCTGGGCCGTATGAGAAAGCAGGTGTTTGACACCACACAGTCACCTTAACCCTTTATGGAGTGGACAGTGCTTTAATCTGTGTACTAAAACATAGAGGGTCATCCCGTCCTGTCGATGACTTAAGGACATCGTAGTTGTGATTACGTGACGTCATCCTTTTGAGCACAATATGTTGCCAATATGTATGAGTCCCATCAAATATGCAATATACAGTGCATACTCTAGGCAATTGATTAATATCTATATTAAACTTGATGGTAAGCATATATTAGGTTTACACATACATGCATCCACATTGATTGTCTCTAATATGATGCCCGAGCACAAGCACTGCATGTGATGAGAACATGACTGTCATCACCATTCTATATCCAACTCCTTGTCCCAAGACTCCCTATACCGCAACTCCCTATCCCCAAACTCCCTATAGGCCTATCTATGGACTCCATATCCCCTAACTCCCCAGTGGGGTGTTTCACAAGGGGGACATACAATTAATTGTAGAATAAGTGTTTCTATAGGAGGTGTTAATTGTATATAACCACTAAGACCGACATTTGGTTGTATCAATTGTATACTGCTTATAAAAAGTGTTTCACAAAGGTCTACAACCAAGATGTTAAGTCAGGGTCTTTGGCCTACAATCTAGATACAACTAATGTATAAGTGTTTCACAATGCATATTAGCGTGGAGCTCATACCATGCCCGCTAATATTTTCCTTACATATTTTTTTCATGTTTTTTTTATGCAATATATGTGTCATACTACACACAAGAATCCTTGCAAATGTATGTTTATTCAGGATGAAAATAAACTGGTTATACACATTTAAAAAACACTTATGTTGATCTTATGTGATCATCATACAAGGGGAGCGTATTTAAGATTAATGCTACATAGTTATTAAGATCAACTTACCTTTACCAAATGTTGGTCTTATGTTGGTGTTTCACAAGCCACATTATTATCTTCAATGGTATCTAAGTATATGACCATAGATACAATTGAAACTTGTGAAACACCAAGATAAAATTAACATTGGGTGATATTAAGTTGGTCTTAGAAAACATGTAAAATTAATTGTATCTATTTTCTCCTTGTGAAACACCCCACTGGTAACATTAATAGCAATATCATTGTAAGCATTAAGTATTATCTATAGATGATTACTGTGGATCCTATCTAAGTCATTGGATGATCTATAAGGATAGAGCAATAACTATGCAAGCCCTTGAACATGTACACATGCTAAAGACATAAGTGTCAAGTATCATCAGGCCAAAAGAAAAAGGTGTGTTTCAGGTTACCCGACCCTACCTAGCAAAACAGGGCCGACCCTAGAAATTTTTATCCAATTTTGAAAAGAAATGTATATTTTAGGTAATTTTAGGGCTATTTGAGAGTCAATTTGATAGTCTGCGAGGCGATGCCGTTGTCGGCGAGTCAGCACTGAAGTTTGCGAGTCAATATTTGGGTACTTTTCACGCCATGGGATCAATCTGTCTTTAGGAGATTTTGGGGCTATTTCAGAGTCAATTTGATAGTCCACGGGTCAATGTCGTTGTCGGTGAGTCAGTGCTGAAGATTACAAGTCAATGTTTGGAGACTTTTCAGGACAAAGTAAAAAAAAAAGAAAATCCGACCTACCCTACTAATTGTCAGTCAGTCGTTTCATGCAGTAAATGGCACTTTTAGATATTAAATTTCATCCCATCCATGAATTTACTCTTACCTTTGAACATGTAGCATGCTTGCTAATTTGTAACCCAATTTGATGACAAAGCAGGAGCTTGTCTGTCAAAAACTCTTTAGACAACATTGAATCCCCCTTGTGGAGATCACACAGCCAATATTAGGCCAATGTTATTATAATTAATCTTGTTCCAACATCAGAAATAATCTTATGGTCCTGAATTGTTCCAACACTGGGCGAACATGAGGTCAATATCAGCATATATGCAAGCATGGGCCAGCTTTGGGCTAGCGGTCTAAAAAGTAGAGGGTGGGCCAACTTCATATTTTGTATGTTGAATCAATGTATGCATTTCCTACAATGGGTCATGGTTAAGACAATTGCGATGGTGTCGATCATTGCCGACATTGGCTACCTCTTCCCAGACTCCCTTTTCCCCAACACCCTATCCTTAGACTCTAAACCCTCCCAGCTCCCTATCACTAAACTCCCTCTTTCCCATCTCCCTGAGCTCAACTTGATAGTGCTGACTGGATCAGGATCTCCAGGTGCCCAGTACTTTACCATCCTGTGTCTCCTCACCACCAGTCACCCACACCCCTAGTGACACCACCACCCCACATACCCCCACCCCATCCCCTCTCCAACCATCCCCCGCATTTTGCCCCCTTCAAGGCCTCACTGACATTATTGTGATAAAATTGAGGGTTACAAATCAGCGTTGTATCTGGTTGCACATCCAGCATTTCAGCCTGCGACAACTTTTGTCCGCTCCGACCACCTAATCCTCCCCACTCGCAGGTGTGTAGGCCCCAGGGCTGAGTGTGAATGTCAGGTGAGAGGCGGACCCAGCAACACCAGCCCTCACCTCCCGTATCCAATTGATCATTGGTCCCTTGCTGGGGCTAGCACCCCTCCTGATTAAAACAATCCTTCTCCCCTGAGGGCATCCCGCCCCCAAGCATAGACCAAATACCCCCACTGCAGTACTCAGATCCTTTCTCCACCTGTAGTATCTGCAGGTGGATCTATTAATGGGGCCTTAAAAACCGCTGGTTGGTATCATCAAGGGGGTAGATCTTATCAGTTCTTAACAGTTGTATCAGGTGTTTTGGGGCAGGCGATAGGGACAAGTGAGGAGAGGTTAGGTCGTCAGAATGAGTTTTCCAGAAGACATATCCTGAGCCTAGAGTGTTGTAAACGATACCTATGCTCTTGTCTGTTCCTCGCCCCCTCTTATTTAGTCTTCTGTCCCCCTTCAAGTCGACTGTGTTAAATCAAAGGACACAAGCCAAACAGAACCTCATCAATCAGTCGCCTTGCACACTGTGGTTCTGGCTCTCCTCCTTCTTTTCAATCTGTCAGAAATCTATAGCCTGCTTTCAAAGTTTGAAAATACAGGTATGCAGCGAAAGGGCGAAATTGTTTTTTCCCGCCCCAACTTCCCAATGAGGTGTTTCTATGAAATTTTATATGGCAAAGGTAATGATATTTGGAGTAACACGATATGGCCTAAAAGAGAAAATTTGACAAATGTTCCATTGATGAATGTTATTATTTTTGTAATTATTATTTTCCGGTGTAGCTCGACGAACCACCTCATCTCAGTCAATAACAAATGATTTCACCTGAAAGAAATGGGCGGACATTTGCACCTAACAAATGCACCTCACGTCACTTGTACGTCAATTGACGATTGCAGGTGCAAATTTGTTCCCAGTCGGTGCTTCTCTTCAACATGGGTATGTGTCCATGAAGGATATATATATATCCTCCGCTAATAATGTCATCATAGCAGTCTAAACTTTTTCACATAAGCTTGCCAGGTCTTGCTGAGTATTTGCAGCTATGCCTTGTAGGTAAATAAACATTTACCTACCTATAGGGCACAAACATGGACATATGGCAGAAAGAATGGGACAAAAAGAAGGAAACACCAACTACAAGTTACAAGTCACAAGCACTGCAATTGGGGATGAAGTTGTAGACACATGTCTTACAGAAGGAGCCCTTTGACGTCCCATTGTGAGTGGTGGAAGGCAGGGTACCGCCGTGACAATGTGTGGTTGGGAGCAAACCCTCGCCAAACACCAGCAAGCACCATCTTTGTGTTTCTACCCCAGCCCACCAGGGGGCCTACCGAGCGCCACAATGGCCGCTCCGTGACTTCCGGTAGCAACCATTCATCACTAGACGCGGTAACTTAGCCTCCTATTGCGATGTTGCCCGCCCGAGCCCCCTGTCTATTGAGGGACTGACACCTACCCAGGTTTCTACCACACTTCACTTGATCGACTTCCTTCATTATATTCTCGTCTTCTCGTCTTCTCTCATCTTCTCTCGCCGACAGCGGGGAGAGACGCGGATGGGATTTCGCACGCAGCCATATATAATAGTCACCAGGCAACACTCCCCTCAAACTGCCACCATATTTTGCGATTGTCTGACTGTTTTTATCGGCTGAAATTCACACTAAGGTGTGAAGAGTTGTGCTTTGTGATTCTATTCACAATAGACCGATTTCAATGGTTGCCTTCAGTATGCAGTAGCAGGTATATATTTTGTGTGTCTGTTTACTTATATTGACATAGTTGATAAATGCCTAAATAATGTGTTCTTTTAGATTGAGGTAAAGATACAGAGGATAAGCCTGTTCCTTTAATATCACAGCCACAAGTTGATAGCCAGATATACTAGCCTATAGTGTATAGGTTATAAATGCCACAACAGACAAAAAAGAAATTCACTACCAAGAAGTGAGATATTCAATTGTGGTGCGATCCCCCCTGCTAAAGTAACAGCACTGAAAGCCTCAATCTGTCCCTAGGTCTTATCGGCGTGAAGTCGTAGATGCTATCTCTGAGATAAGCTCCACGCCTCCAGGCCCCCATTAAACACCTGTGTCATTACCATAGTAACCTTCCCTTTCCACCTATATCAGTTTCCTCCCATTCAGGTAACGTAATCTGCCAGAGACTGAAGGGTTAACAGGTAGGCAGCTGAGGCAATCCAACCGTCCATATCTAACATACTTCCACATAGACATTCCTATCTTAAAAAGCTGAATATGAAACAGGTGGAAATGTCACTTCACAGTGTTACCTTTCACCTTCTAGCTATGTCCCCAACATCAAAAACCATCCTTTGAAGTTAATATCATACTTTCTTTTTGAATAATAATGGTAGGCTCCCCCATCAGAATGGTTAAGATTGACTCCTTTGCATTGCTCTGTGTAGTTAATAGCAGGCAAGAAGGAGGAGGGACCTGCAACCAAATAGACTCCGTAAGTACCTACTCAAACTGCCCTAGCCCTGGGGCTATCCCATCCTCATACCCCCCACTTTAGAGAAGCGCATGCGCGGAGGACCCCAGCGTCCTCTGGTGGGAAACCGCGGAATGAGGCACAGGTGAGAGCGAAGCCATCGCGAGCGTCACGCAAGAGCGGGAGTCAATGGGGTATTAACCCTAGCCATTATGCAGCTTCAATGCAGCCGAGTAAACATTTTGATTAAAAGAGATTAACTGCAGGCCCAGAGTGTGTAGCGGTGGTCTTGGTACAGTGGGGATTCCCTTTGCTGAGGACGGGTAATCAGGCTTGAGGTATTTATGGTCGGCAGTAATTGATCATCAGGAGTGAGGGATGTGCAGTAGGGAGGGAGATACACAGGAGCAAGGGCAGAGAATGGATCTAAAGGAGAGACGGGTGCTACAGAATACAAATATGGGGTTTAGAAATATTGGGAATTGGGCCAGAAGCTGCGGTAGAAGATGTTTAGTGACCGTCTTCGCCCTATTACGACTCTTACTGCATGGCAGAACATATATCCGGATTATTCATTACATATATCCCCCGAAATCCCTCTTGACGATCAATACATTGACAATAATGCATTAAGCTGGGATGAACCAGTAAGAATTGTGAAGACCCAATGACCCCTCTGTCTCTAGAAGTCAGGTCAGAAGAGATTAGGTAGTAAAGGTCTACACATGGTCCTGATATTGGAAGCCACCTGCGAAGCCACAATTAATCAACTTGAATACAGATCAGCAGAGGTGTAAGAACGGTTCCTTGCAGTTGTTGTGTTTTGCTGCATGCTACATCGACCACTGACACAGAAGACATCTGTCCTTAGAGTTTCAGGTGAAATATTGGAAAGCAATGAACAAGCAATGTATACTCGGTAACCAACGTTGGCCAATGAGGATTTTCACCATGGACACGACCATGTACAAAAACAATCATGATGAGTTTAATTGAATACAATTTATTATGAATATAATGTATTGTGTCTTCCTGGATGTGTTCATGGTATAAACCTGCATTTTGGCCAATGTTGAGATCATGCAGCTTATTCAATGATTTATAAGATTGCACCCTGGACTGACATTTCTAAACGTATTCCAGGTAAAGTACTTGATCCAAAGATACTCAACTGCTGACTTACTGATTTATATATACTATCTTAACCTTGAGCTAAAGATTCAACTTTGGCATATATAAGCTGTCTGGTTTTAGCAGTTAGCCAATAATACATACAGACATAGTACCCAGGTGTATAATATATACGTTGATTTATAATACCATTACTACTGTAATCATTATGTGCAGGTATGGCCACCTCTACCCCTCCCACCTTACCTGTAGCAGGCTACCCCTAATGGGATGTACCCTTACCTGTCCATCTGAGGTGTCAGGTGAGAATGATGAGATGGTCTCACCTGGCCACTCCCCCTTTACCCCTCACCTACTACCCCACACCCTACACTATCTGTATTTACATCTATTTACATTCATGCATTAGAAATGGTGGGAATACACTTAGGGTCCTTGAGACCTCCACCCTTGAGACGTTAGTGATCACAGAAAGGGCAAAGAAAACAAATAATTGATCTACTTAATTGTTCTTACTGGGTTAGTGGTGTTTGTAAGCTTTTGCATTTTTATGATGTCCGGGGGTATTGATAGAATTGGGACCCAATGTTTAGTTAAATAATAATTAAGATTTGTGTAATGTGAAATGTTATGATGGAAAGTAGCTCTGCCAATGATAATATACTATCATCATAACAGACAGGAAAGTGTCGTAACCTGCAAAGCTTAATTGCTGAAAAAGCAAATAATTATAGGCTATATCGTTCTGACAATAATCTCCGCCTAAATGATTCACCCCTATATCAATATCAATATGAGTTTCTATCAACAGGAAGGCTAAAACGATCAGGTTAGGCCTATAGTGGCAGCTGGGCAATATTAGTGGTCGTTTATGGCAGACGGAGGTGTGGGTCAGCTAAATACATGTACCAACATTTATAATTCATATAGTCAGTTGGCACGTACCTCTTCCCTATGACAAAGGGTGTTTTGCACGTTGACCACTTCTTAAGTACCCACTGGAAGAAGCTTAAAGGGTATATAGGCCTGTACTTACTGACATTGAGGATCTGAGCTGTTCTGTCGGGTTGGTGTCATATGTTTTGGGTACCAAGGGCAGGGAAAGAGAGCGGGGGTTGCAAGGAGATAAGAACAAAAATATGATTTTCTGTGAAAATGAAATACTATGGGAAAAGGGATGAGAGTAAGGAAGAAGGACAGAAAGCAGCGAAATCTGAAGGAGGAGGAAGTTAAGGAGACAAGAGATGATAGGTTGAGTTAGGAAGTGGGAGATAAATCTCCCTCACAGTCCCTACCCTTCCCACGACCAAATTCATCTATCCTGAATACATATCCTCAATTAACTACACCTGGAAATGACCTCCAAAAAAGAGGCCACCAATGAAATTGGTCTTGGTCAATTTGGCTTGACCCTGTAAAGCACTGGCCACCAAAACATCCGGTAGGCAGCGGGAACGAGGCGGAACGTGGTGGTAGGGAGGGGGTGCACAATACTGACATATGCTATATAGAGGGAGTAGGATGTACACGCTGGTGGTTTGTATATAGGGGTAGAACACGGCTATATGGTGGGGTTAATGCGTTCCCACCACGCCACCTTTGTCCCTCTTCATTGACTGGGAAGGAGGTCCATTAAACTTTCATCGAGCCCCCAACAAGGGATTAGGTGGCTGCTTGTGTGGTTGGTGTACACTGCATTGTCAGCTACTGTTTGGGGAATATACATGGTGTCGGGGGAAGAGACAATGATGCACTTATACAGAGGTAGTTGAGTTGGAACATGGGAGAAAGACTCATAGGGAGAGATACATGTTATGATGTCAGCGTGACCTCTGCGGGGGATTTTTAGTACCAACTTTGGCCACCAGGGGGCTCCATATAGCCAAAAAGGACCAAGATATAGCAAAAACTTATCCATACTACTTTTTTATCTAGAATATGATAGGCCACGCTAGAAGATTCCATTTTTGGTGAAAACATTCCATAAAATATTTGGAATGGCAAAGAACGTTTTTGGGCCTAAATTGGTGTTATTGCACATGTTGGTTGCCATGGAAACATGATTTTCGTTCTAAATCAAAAAAATTTAAGGATTGAATGAAAGAAGGCCCCAAAAAGATTTCTATGCTGAAAACAGAATGTAAATACCATTTTTAGATCAAAATCTGTGACCAATTGTTTGAAAAAGTTTGGATATTTGGTAATTAGCATAATTATGCTAATTAGATAGAAATATCTCTTGAATAAAGGAAGATAGAGCTTATTGGCATTAAAGATTGGACCGTCACCACACATATTCAGAGAGCCAGTACTCAAAAACTAGAAGTGGTACCTGCTTATAAAAGATATCACTGGAAAGCTGATTACATCAATTTTATTATTGAGTTTTTACCTTGGAGGACCCTTTTCCCTCAACTGTCCACATATATTGATATGCATAGGAGAGAATGTCTAACAAGAGTAGGAAAATATGATTATCAAGAGGAATTTGGGAAAATGAAAGGGGGTATGTACAGGACAATATGGGCAGATACACACACAGAAAAGTGAGAGTCATTGTCGCTAAAACTACCCTCACCTGAGGTTCAGACACTGCCTGACTCTCAGGTGAGGGTAGTTTTAGCGACAATGACTCTCACTTTTCTGAGGGTGTAAGCAAGGAAGCTACAGGGTATTGAAGCCCACAGCTTGGAGGTACGAGGGTGTAGGATTAGAGGTACGATGGCGTGGGATTGGAGGTACGAGGGTGTAGGATTTGAGGTGCGAGGGCGTGGGATTGGAGGTACGAGGGTGTAGGATTGGAGGTACGTGAGTGTAGGATTGGAGGTACGTGGGTGTAGGATTTGAGGTAGAGGGTGTAGGATTTGAGGTACGAGGGCGTGGGATTGGAGGTGCGAGGGTGTAGGATAGGAGGTACGAGGGCGTGGGATTGGAGGTGCGAGGGTGTAGGATTGAAGGTACGAGGGCGTGTGATTGGGTGGCTGATAATTGAGTCAGGTGAGAGAGGGAGGCAGGAAGTGAATAAGGACGTGAATTTAGAGAAAAGCTCAAACGGAGAAAGGGAGGGTTGCATGAACGGAGGAAGGAAGAGACCAACTTCAGGGACCAGCACGGGGAAAGGATATAGACTCTTTTAATTCCCTTGTTACTTTTAAAGAGTAACAAGGGACTTTGGAGCGAGCGAATCATGCAGGAAGGTTAGCAGTAAAATGCAAAACTCTTTCCTGGCATGCAGCGACATACGTGTCAACCACAGGCAAAGGGCCGGTGGGGGGACTAGATAATTGTGTTGTCAACATCTTCCTTTTTTGTGTTATCTTCATGATTAGAAAACAAGATATGGCCCACAAAAGCCCCCCCCCCCCCAGTTAGTGAGACGCTTGACAACAGACTGGGACGCGATTCTCAGATTGGACATTGATTCCATGTTAAGCCACTAGGGGTCACTAGTGTGTGCGCTTCGATCGGTAGTAGTGCATAAAAAGAGCAGTGTAGGTCTTCATGTCGTTCGTGCTCGGGGTTCGGCCCGCTACGGGTACTTCTACATGAATGTTCATCGCTAATTTCAAACCATATGATGGCCTGCACATTATAGATCTGCCACATAGCAATACGTTTACTCACAGATAGGACTGTAAGACCAGAAAGGCATGGATTGATTGTGTACATCTTCAAAATAACATATTACTGTTCACATACGGTTCCCATTGTATGACTAGTTCTACTTAATATATATATATATATATATATATATATATATATATATATATATATATATATATATATATATATATATATATATATATATATATATATACAGCCCTATGTCTATTATAACGACAGCCTTAATTGAAATGACAATATTATGAAGTTGCTACGTGCTCTCACTTGAAATGAAAGACTTATTTTTGTCCGAATAACCCTGTTATCCATACGCTTCTACTCGAGTTTGATTCGCTGTGGCTTTACCAATGCATCCTTTTTATCCATTGAGATAGCTCGGCTGCCCCCAAATATTGCCATTATAATTATTGAAACAATCAAGTCAACTGCACTCTCTGTTTTCCCCTACTCATCCTCACCCCATGCCCACACTAACCCTATTTATTAGCCTTTTACAAGCACCCCTCTTCAGGCCGTGTGCGCCACTCGACTTTAGCAGATGGTCCAATTTATATCACACTGAGAATACCGATGTCCTTCAATCGCCACCGTCCGTGGGTCATTTGATGCTAAGCGGCGGGAATAATTGAACATTAAGCCAATATTTATCTTAATCTCGCGCCATTCAAATGACAAAGGACGCGCCAGGAACCCCCACGGACGGCGGCGCCTCGACTCGCTGGTTTCCAGCGAACACTCCGAGGTGCGTCTCGGCTCCGCTTTCAACGCCGCGAACCAGCGACTCTGCGGGACGCGGGCGCCGCCATTGTACCAAAATGGCGGCCCCCTACCGAGCACGTGATCTATGGCGTAGCTTCCGGTTCAGCGTCGGTTGAGGCGCGGTGTCATCGATAGTGTGTTGGTAGCTATCAGAGTCAAGAAGTCAGCCGTTTTTCCCAGCTTCTCGCGTTTCTGGTGGCAGCAATTTTTCATGTTGCGGCGACGCTTGTGCTTGGCCCCTCGTTTGTTTTTTGGAATCAAATCTCGTCTGCTGGGAGGACACGCCTGAGTGACGTCATTGTGTGGGTAAAAGTGACGTGTTGATGACGTTCTTAGGTCAGCAAAACTGACCCCTATACAGCTAACACCATTGTATTGGCTCAACTCGACCTAGCACAGTTGTAGTCTGGATGCAAACTGTATTTGATCATCTGTTTGGAAAGTTGATTGAAGAGACCTAGGAAATTTAAAATGTTAAATGTAGACATACCCAAAAAGCGGAACGTGCTTCAATTGCCACGTATGCACATTGTCCATGGGGGGGGGGGGGGCGCAAGGAGCCCCCCCCCTATTGTTCTGTACATTTTGATTTAGATGGTTCAACACCCCCCATGCTGTAGGTATTAGGGCGCCCCCCTTTCCAAAATTCCTGGATCCGCCACTGTTGTTCGCACATTTAAATTCCCACTTATGACCATGGTAGCCGGATGGTAGCCCACTATCACAAAGGCCCTTATTATATACATCCCTGACCTTGCCAGCACGCCAAATCGGGACCGGGACGCCAGATAACCAGATCCGCTTGAATCTCACTGCCCTAAATCTGATAATAACTTAATAAAAGGAACACTAAAACAATGGCATTCCCCCTACTCATTCCCATCTCCTATGTCACTTGACTACGGTATTTTCCCCCCAGAACTGCTAGCCCTTTTCAGGCACCAGAAGTGAGGCTGACGCACTGCCCTTCACACCTCGCGTCGCGCGGTGCCATGCTCAATGATAAATGTCTTTTTATCACGCTCCTCGACCAATCAAAACCCCGGCCACCATTTAGCCCGGGACTGAGGGGTCGAGGTCACGTGACCGTTGTTTACTCACCACATATGGCGTCCGGGCCTTTCCCGCCCGACAACAAGACAAACTACTGAAAAGGGTCGATGCCCACCCGAACCCTTCCGAACACCTCCGATGGAAGCCGATTGCCCCTTTGCCTGCCATACAACAACCGGAAGTCACTCACTCGGCTGCCCCTGAAGGGATTCTGGGATAGCTCGGTCGTCATTATGTGACCTTGACCTCATCATGTCGGTGCCGGAATCGCGGGCGTGTTGCCATGGTAACATAAGCTGGAAGGACATTAATAAGGGGTGCATGTAACTGAAGTAAATGGCGCCCAGCTGTACTTGATGGATCGGACATGGCTGCATGCAACATTGGTTTTGCTGAACATTGAAAATAGGCATCTAGACCCATGTTATCCTCAGAACACGGGGGCGGTATCATAGGCGATGTCGTTTATACATATCATATACCAAAGAAAGCCTTTTGATTTTAAACTACTAGTACATGTATCACTTTCCTGTCTATTTTTTTAGCAAAGATTACAGAGAAAGGTATTCTTAGATTTACATAGATATGGCCTCAAAACCTCTAGTTTCGACAGCAGCTACACGTATTAGACGTGACAATGAGTATAACTTTTGTCATCTTCTTATGCCAGCTACCGTCATTAGCCCAAATAGGATGACCCTATAGGCATAATTATCGTCACCCAATAAAGGAGATATCACCCGGAGGAAAACCCAATGCTGAAACAGCATTTTCCTAGAAAATCTCACACCTTGACGCACAACCTAGAAACCTATGCAATCAATCATTAAATAAATATTCCCCTGTGGCACTTGGCCTCCTCTAGGTGTAACTTCCCTGCTTTTAATTAACTAAAGGTATTTGTTTTTACCTGCGGCTTCTTTCCCACGTCCTTTACGTGGTTGTTTATGAGATTTGTACTGGGGTAGTTACCGGGAGTTAAACCCTTTAAAGGTGTTAATATGCTATGTCCTATGTCATCATGATGCATGATCCAGGATTGCATCATGCTGACTCACCGGGAGCGTATCATTTCGATAGGCTCAGCATGATGCATGAATGTAAAACTGGCGAGTTACTCGGCAGGGCTGCATTTATGCATATATATACCGGCGACAAGTGACCCAGCGTATTTATGCACTATGCGGCCCTTAAAGGGTTAGAGGAATTCTCAGTGATTGAATACCATGTGTGAATAGATGGATGTATTGTGTACCTGTCAGGTGGGGAGATTAGTGACAAGAAGAAGTGAGGTATGCTTTCACAGAGAAAGCTCAGTCCTGCTAACTCTCATTATAAGTATAGACAAAGTAGGCTAATCAGACTCACTGACAAGAGTCATCCTGACTCTCATTATAAGTATAGACAAAGTAGGCTAATCAGACTAACTGGCAAGAGTCATCCTGACTCTCGATAGCTCTCATGGCCGGGGCAGGCGTGCTCGGACACTGGAAAGAGAGTAATGTGATTCCTTTTCCGAGCTATGCAATGAATACTGTATCATATCCCAGCTTATATAGTTTACTTTATATTAATACATAAAATGGTCCGTTGATCTTACCCATGTGCACATTGTGCATAAAAAGAAGCCTAGCTGCATATTGAGAACGTATTTGGATAGGGTATGACTGTTCCATGGGTGCATGGTGTACATTTTAAAATAATTTGGCTGCATACACAAAAATAAAACATAACATTGTCATATGCATTTTAAGCAGCAAGATCTTTTTTGTTTGTTATGAGGCTCATAACGGTTTATTGATATGATTTTCAGTATGACATAAGGTATACCGGGCTCCATTATACAGGTCCAGTAAAGGATTTTGACATCTATACCTGCACCTCCTCAGGGCACGTGATGCACATGAACTGATGGGATAATGCTTGTATTATATGAATTTTATACAATCATGTGACAGCCATCTCTGTCAGGACAACTGGTAGTGACAGCAGTGTCATGTCATAACTGCTGATGACTGACAGGCAGATTAAGAGTGTATGTTCCAGCTGGTCCTGCATGTCTATATATTCATCTTAATTGAATCCAACTCATATACAACTGACATAACCTTGACCTTACACTGCTCTTGGGGCAGGCACCAGACCCTCAAAGGAAATCGCGGGTTCCCATACAGAGGTCACCTGGGGGCAAAAGAATTAAAGTCTACAAACCTCTTCCTTTAGGGTAAAGGATCCTAAAGACACCCGTTTCGGACGCACCTGGACATGGAAGACGTGCCCTCTTTTGGGTGTTAAAATAGACAACTTTAAATTATACTAATTCTTATATGGTTGCACCATTGGATTCATATGGTAGGCAGTTTCTACTTCAGAGGTAACTGGAGCAAATTTCCTCATCTAAGGATAAACAAATCTCCATCCAAAATGTGGATTTCAAAACATCAAACTGAACCTAATGTGGGACACCTCTTGCCAGAAATTTAAGCTACGTCCACTCACATGTATATACCTATATAATTATATGGCCCTTCATTATATCATTAATATTGTTTCACTTGTGAAAATGTTTGGAAATGCAAAATTTAGTTTTTCTGCTTTTATCATGCATTACATGCATTTCAATACATGATAGGACTTTGGAAGGAGGAAAAACCCCCGTTATCCTCCGCCATTGTCAGACAAGCCCATGACATGATCCTCATTCAGACAATGCCTCTATTTGATCAGAGGTCTTACTTAGAATCTAGGATGATCTTGTATACTAGTATATACAGTTTGGTCAATGCCTTCAAACAGGCGTCCAACTCCAAGCCTTGACCTCTGTCATATTGTACCCCTACATATTTCTTTCTTAAAAACTGCATGTCACTTATGCATCATTAGAGTTGGAGTGCTGGGACTACTGTCACTGATTACAACCACCATCACCAAATAAAAAGGAACAAACAAGATATACCAGCCTCATAACCAATAGTACCACCAAGAATAACAGCATAATAGCGCCAAACAGACACTCACAAGCACCACCAAAAACACCCTCTCACCCTTTAGGGGCAGGATACTGGTTTAATGCATTATGCCCTTTGTAGACATGCTCTATGAAAGCATGCAACCCTGGTGGGTCTAGGTATTCACCAGGGCTGTGTGCGTACATCATATCGACACTGGGACTGATACACTCTGGCATGATGCATGAGTAGAACCCTGGAGACCCTACTCACCAGGGCTACATTCATGTATCATGTGTAACGACAAATGACATTAAAGCACGTTGCGGTACTTAAAGGCATACAGATGCCCCCTTCACCTTGGTCCATCCTAGCGGCCATGCTGACGCCGTGACGTCGACCTGGGGGCACTGGCCACCAGAGGGCGCCTCAGATGTGACACCCAGCTCAGAAAAACAATGTTAACCCTTTAAGGGCCGCATACTGCTTCAATGATATTGGTCGTCATGATGCTTGAAATTCAAGTTGAATGCAGCCCTGGCGAGTAACTCGCCGCGGCTGCATCCATGCATCATGCCGACCGTTTGGGAGTGTATCAGCCGCGTAGGGTCGGCTTGGTGTATGCACATAGCCCTCGCGAATTACTCGCCAGGGCTTCATTCATGCATCATTACAACCAAGGGAAGACTGCATTAATGCTCTATGCGATCCATAAAGGGTTAGCTAGACGGCGAGTAAACACCACTGTCCGAGTGTAGGCGCAGAGCTCTCGGGACATGGCGTCTCTGCTAATGGTCGTCATCAGCTGACTCATAATCACCTCCATTCATCTTTTTAGTATCAACAAAGTCATTCAGGTGATTTTTTTCTCTCTCTATTTTCTGCTATGTAGTACGTATGCACAGTTGTATGTTATTTTTGATGTGGCTTTTGTGGGATGTGTAGGGAAGGTAGCCCGTGACTGGGCATGTTTCTAACAGTAAAATGTTTTTTTAAGCACTGTGGTTTGTTGTATAGAGACATGCTACACTGTAAATAGCGTAACCAAAAATGCGCACTCACATATTCTACTGCTCAGCTACATTAACTTCTAACAGTGTAGTGCTACATACGTATCTGGGGCCATATCTGTTGTGGCTATTTCCGGCCCTGTTTCCTCGTCCGACTTATTTCTCGGTTGAAAAATAGTCATGGATAGCAGCTGCTACAAGGAAAATGTCTTAGGCATATCATCCTTTGACCATGATGTATTTATCCTTTCAGTCCTCGATCATAAATGTGTACTATCGATCATATTTTTCGAGCTCTGGAATGCCGCTATTTCAAATGTGTTTTTTTTTACATATCAGGTGGGCAAAAAATATCCTGCATGGACATCCGTAAGTTGGTTGAAATATTAGATCTTTTTGATTCGAGCGAGAAGTGATACTATTTGTAGATAATGTTGATATTACATAAAATAAGATACATGTAAAAAAAAATTTAAACCGTCTGTATTATAGGTAAGTTTACTAACAGTATACATTCAGTTATTTATGAGTCCTAGCACAGGCTCATATTGATAGAGTGGATATCTGCAAAATGCATAATTCATTTATTGAAGGAAAAAGTGATGAGATACGTAAAAATATACATATATCATATGAATAATATACATGTATCTATACACAGTCATCGTTAAAACCTAAATGTTTAATCCCTCCAAATTCCGAATGTCATGTTGAGTTAACATACAATATCCTGTTCATTTTATCAGTATCTGAATCGCACACAATATTTTGCAATATTATACTAGCATGTTATGGCTAAGGCTTCCAACAATGCCTCTACAATTATATATGCTATGAGACTGTCACTAACAAGCATGCCACAGTTACAGTACCATTTCCGATCACACTGGCGGGAAATTAGGGCAGGTATGTGCCTGTGCTTGTTGGTTCTTTGTGACATGTGTAGTTTTTAGTACACCTTCTGACCCGGACCTCCAGCCCTGGGGCCTGCTCATGGTGGTTCCCTAACCCTTTAAGGGCCGCATGGTGCTTTAATGTAGTATGCCTTTTATCATGATGATGCATGAATGCAGCCCTGGCGAATAACTAGCCAATTCTGCACACATGCATCATGTAGACCATTTGGGAGTGTCCTAATCACGTAGGGTCGGTATGATGCATTCATGCAGCCCTAGCGAGTAGTCTCACAAGGGATGCATTCATGCATCATTCTAACAACAAGCATAGCACATTAAAGCACTATGTGATCCTTTTAGGGCTAGTTCCGGTCGGCCCCACCAGAGGGAGGGAGGTGCCACTGCCAATACAGGGGGCCTGTGCCAACCGTGGAGGTTATTAATTATCATGCCACCCACACAACGGCCCTCCATTCAGGTCCAATACAAATAGATGTAAGTGTTTGGGGTTGTTGGTGCATTGGGTGACATATGAACATAAAATGAGGCGTATAGAAAATAAATACAGTTCTGGTAACGTGTATGGTAGTTATGCAGTGGACATCCCTGTATACACCGATTTACAATTAGGGGAAAATACCTTGAAGTAAGGCACCAAAGAAGTATCTCTACTTTTCACATATCGTATGCCTGTGCATAATGATGTCCAACTTATCTTTTCTCTCCTTAACCCTTACCACAAGGGCCTTTCTCTCTGTACGCATACCTTCAATACTGAATAGAGATCAAATTGGTTTTCGTTCGAGTAGACATTAAAATAGCAACTCTGTAACGAACTTTATATAATATATTACTGTGATTTATAGGGGGCGGGGGCATACACGACACGTATGTGGATGAGATTCAGTGTATCATGATACCATATCAATTAGCTGGAAGTGGGATCAGGATTTTAAAAAGTTGGCTAATTTGGGGAGGTGGGAGGACTTTGAGAGGAGAGAGATTATTGGGCGACGGTT
This sequence comes from Harmothoe impar, assembly GCA_947462335.1. Lineage (NCBI taxonomy): Eukaryota > Metazoa > Annelida > Polychaeta > Phyllodocida > Polynoidae > Harmothoe > Harmothoe impar. The sequence goes on from OX381714.1 coordinate 36,388,755, forward strand.
TAGGGAAACATTGGTGGTTTTGGGAGAGGCAATGCATGGTAATAGCTGGGAGTAAAATACAATTTTCTAATTGTCTACTACAGGGTAAAGAAGGAACTGTAGGAAGTATAATCATGTAACTATACTTCTATGAGCAGGGGCAGTACAGTAGAGGATGAGGGAGGGAGGCTGGGGCCCTGTGTCCAGGTGATGTACACACAGTGAAGACAAGGTATAGGGCCCTTTGATGTGCCGCTTTGCCAGGTGGGGTGATCATGACAGCGCCTTCAGTGTGTTCCCATCGTCACCTGCCTCCTGGGACTTGACCCTATGTACCCCTTCTGCCCTCCCCTCCCCCCCCCCCCCCCCACACACATCAACCCCACCCTCATGTACCCTCAGTTTCCTAGGACCTTCAACCTCCACACCATATTATTTTTTATGAGATAATTTCGGAAATTTTTGAAAGAAAGTTTAAGAACTAATCCACCGACTATTGCAGTAATTACAATCAAGTTTTTTTTTCGTATTTTCCTTTTTCAGAAACAAGCATGCAGCTCAAGGTTTAAGTCTGTGTCTGTTGAGAGTGTCTACATCCCGCGGTGATAATGAGAGCACTGCCCTCTGCTGGCGTCGCTCGGAGACAGTCCGAGTGTCCACTCGGACCCCCAGAGACGGTGTCGCCCCCTACATCCGCCGCCGACCCCCGACCACCTCCTTCTGCGTCTGTGGATTTTCCGCTACTGTCACACCCCGGGCCCCCCGCCGCCCCTCTCGCCGCCCTCTCATTTAGACTCATCCCAGCCTCAACTTCCCCCCTTAAAAAACTTTTTAAATGTGTCACAGAAAAAGGTAGAGGTCATGGTGCTATTCATAGTATATTCTGACCATTAAAAATAGCGCCATAGAATAAGTTTATAATTGACATGATGATTATTGAATATAAGATGGGGGGAATATTCCATGTTGTAGCCCACCTGCGAATTCATCCTCACATGATGAGATTGGTAATTCACTCTACAACAACATCAAGAGCTTTTGCATTATAGTTAAATGATGAGGATTGGAATGGGGGAGGGGCTGCACGTTAATGTTGGGAAATGAGTGGGGTTGGAGCCCGGGGGGGGGGGGGGCACTGAGGCATGGTTTGGATAACCACTGCCGCACCTCTCCCAGGAGCGGTCGCGGTGGGCTAACAGTGGGGATGAAAGGTAGGGGCGGTCAGCCCTACTTTAAATGAAAAGAGGGGGCGGTGGCCCCCCTTATGTCATCAAAAGTAGGGGGCTTAATGCTTCCTGTGTAAAGGTTTCTTGTGTTTATACAGAAATAATGCAGCACAAACATGTCAGAAAATGGTAAGTGATAAGTTTGCCATTGTTATGTCTGAATTTGATGCTCAGATGGGATGAAAGAAGGGGGCTTAGATTGCATATGGTCCATTTAAGGGGGGCGGTCACTCCCACAATTTCCCTCAGTCTTGAAAAGGAGGGTCGGTCAGTGACCCCCTTAGTTCCCCCAAGCATGAGGAGGACGGGCGGTACCGCGGCAGTTGCCACTCACCCACATACCGTCAGTGCCCCCCCCCCCCCCGGGGGTTGGAGGGTCATTGTCATTGATTTGCTGCGCCCGATGGCGGCAGAAGTGTGAGGGCGGCAGGAGATGTGAGGGGCCAATGGTCAGCGTCGTTATTGAGGCAATTGACCCTGTGGTCCAAGGGACATAGATCAAAACAGCAGGAGGCCTGCTTTGTGGCAGACCAAACGTAAGGTTTGAGGGTCACTCATGTATGTACAGGTGGACAATGTATAAAGGTAATATGATTAAATCCATTCTATCTTATTGGCAATGTATACTGCAAACACTGTAAGGGTAATGACGATGTGGGATTTACCTTGCCTGTATTCATATGTTTCCAATAAGCTGATGTGTAATTATATGCATAATATTGTTTAAACACCATCCATTCGATGCTTTTTTTTTATTGTTCCCATGGCATTAAACTATCGCCTATCATACTTTCCATTTAGTATTTCAGTTGTATAATTTGGCCAATAAAACTAGCATAAAGTCACTAATTGCAGTTTTCCTGCATGTTCACCTATTGACAATGTCTTTACAAAACGTTGGGGGATTGTGATATAGTCACTCTTCCATATTTAACCACCTCTGCGTGCAGTTGTTTGATTATTAAGGCCCCAGGATGGCCTTAAGGTACCTTAAGGGCACTGAGGGCCACTAAAGCCTGCAGGAGGCAATAAGCAACAAGCATGCACCTGCTTGGTCCCCACCCTAACCCCTTCATTAAATCCAGCAACCCTACACCCCGCACCCAGGACAGACCACCCTTCCACTATAGAAACCAGCACCAAGGCCGTATGCAGGCAGACCCTGAGCACATTATTAACCAATATGGCTGCATATTGGGTATCAAATCTGCCCCACGCCCACCTAACCATTTTAGGGCCGCATGGTGTGATACCTTTTAATGTGCTATACTTTTTGTCGCCAAGACCATGTTTTCAGTCCTGGTGAATCTAGTCGCCAGATCTGCCTGGTCATGCAGACCCTATGCGGTAGATACACTCCTGAAGAGCCGGCATGATGCATGAATGCAGCCGTGGCTAGTAGACCGCCAGGGCTGCATTCATGCTCCATGGCAACAAAGGGCACAGCACATTAAATCACTATATCACTCTTAAAGGTTAAAGCACTGCTGCTCATTTACCAACCATGAGAGGCCGAAAACGGTTCCTCAGTGAAAAGGAAAGGGATAATTGGGCGCTCTTGTCATCTTCAGTGTGTAAACCCAGTGGTTATGATGTCTGGTGGAGGGGGAGCTGTGACTGCAGATATTGTGTGTGGGACTGGGAGGGCAGACATGTTGGAGGCTGGGGTCGTGTGCTGCTACTCAGGAGTTGGACACTGATGAGGGCATCTGATGGGTAATTACAACCATTAGGTGGTAATTAGTAACGGATAGCAACAACAGTTATCATTACTGTGACATGGATGCTGACTTGGAGCGTTTCATAGCTGGTAGAGAGGGAACATCAGCATGGATGCTGTTCATGAAACTTTAGTCCTGGTTAGGCCAAAAAAGTGAATAAGGTGTGTTCCAGACAACCCGACCCTACATTCAAAACAAGGCAGATTCTAGCTTTTTTTTCTAACTTGTGAAAGAATATACCTTTTTTCAATATTCATATTTTTCTAGATTTTAGCATTTTGTTGTGAAAAAGAACAAGCCCCTACTGCCTTCGAGAGCCTAAAAGAATTGTCTGACCTCACGAAATTGCCTTTTAACAAGACAGTATATCCAACAATTTCATGATGTACCTACCCTAATCTTCATGACCGTGTTGCCTCAAACAATCTTTTTGGCCGTATAAATTTGCATAGATTTGACATGAATACCATAGCTATATTTATCATCCGTGTGTGAGTTTCTGTATACGCACGAACTGTCTCATTTTTTTTTTGATTCAATGACCGTCCACGGGAAAACCAACCTTATGCAAGGGGTGCATAAGGCTGATTTTCCCTTGGACGGTATTGCTATCTGATAATTCCGTTTACATTTTATGCTTGTGATATTGACTGATGGAAAACATGAATCAGTGAAACGTATCATTCTCGGTCAACACTTATTTGGATGCATTCAGATGGCAGTATGCTCGGCAATTATTTTAGAATTCAACTAAAACCCCACATGTTCCATGAATTAGACATCTAAAAAGAACAACATCTTAGTAATTTGTATTAATTCTACATAACGAACATCTCCATCGGTCACACCATAGACTACGTGTCTTGCATCGAAAGGTCCCCATGACATTATCATACATGTGAATCTTAAGATACAAGAAAAAAACAGTATGAATCATTCAGTACATCGCAGTTATAATGGGAAGAGGGGAGGTACATGAAAGAGGGACATAATCAGTTCAAGTAGAGGTGATGCCAACTCAGAGGAGGGGCCTCCATCCTTAATGATGGATGGCTCTAGTGCCTCTAGTGCTGTCGCTGACCTTCTCCCTACGTGAGGCGCGTACATAGACAAAGAGGACCTCACAACTAGAACAAAGACATGCTCTAAACACTGCACTCCATGGCACCTCTCTCAAACTGACATCCAGTTAGACATCGGCCCTCCAAACTAGAGGTCCATAGCGTTAAAGCAGTCATATAAAAGAGGTTATGAATACCATAATGGCGGTGGGGATCTAACTGGAATTATTGTCTTCGTATGATCATATTTTTGACAATGGATATATTAAGTTCCTATTGCATTTTTGAGAGACTCAGTCGGTTCCTAAATAGTTTTCTGGGGCTGGACATTTAATATGAAATGGGAGATGGTAGGAGTTGTTCTGGTCGACTCTATACGAGTCGCATAAGTGTTAGTAACGCATTGGTGATCGGATGGAGAGTGGGGCCTGTTGGTGGGGGGCTTTGGGACAGATTCTCATATTGATAAAGATGCCAGTGAATATAGCAAATGTCCCCCTTCTACCCACCCACCCACCCACCCACAGTACCTTATACCTGTGTGGCTCCAGATGGGTCAAAAGCGACCTGGCGACCTGGGCTGTTTTGGAGGCGACTTCCGACCTAAGGCAATAATATAAACGACCTGGCGACTTTTGGACAAAATTTACAATAGATTAAAGGGTCCAAAAAAGCGACTTTTCGACCTGGACCCCTTAATTTCGGCGACTTTCCGACCTCAGGGGGGGACCCCTCTGCACCCCCACCTGTCCCAACCAGTCAGACACGGTGGCTAGTGCCCCCCGCAGAGAACCTGTCTCCGCTAGGGGGAGATGTGGCGCTGTAAGTAGCTAACACTTGGGCTGTTTGGATACATCAATCTTTTCTACCCAGACGCTCCTCTCCTCTCAATAACTTCTTGCCTTGCAGCGATATGGCCTTCTTCTGTAGCATTCCGTTAACCCTTTAAGGGCCGCGTAGTGCTTTATTCCCTATGGTCATTATGATACATGGATCGATGCAGTCCTGGTAAGTAGCAATGTATGCGTCTAGCCGACCTTACGGAAATGTGTCAACCCCATAGGGTCGGCATAATGCATGAGTGTACCCCTAGCTAATAGACTCGCCAGGGCTTCATGGATGCATTATGACGACAAAGGTCATGTTACATTAAAGCACTGTGCGGCCCTTTAATGGTTAGCTCCAGTGCTCCTCTCCCTGACACCATTAGTTCACAGGACCGCCGCTTATGGACGGGAGAGCGCCACTGTATGCCTGCCAGTGGGAGTCTAAACTCGGATGGCATATGGCGGTGAGAGTACTGGAAGTTCATTAACGATACCCAGTGGCTAAACACGAACTAATTCCTTTCCAAAGTCAACTTTTTTCCGTGGTGTCTGCCGTTGAATGCTCCCAGATTAGGCCTGTGTGTATAGTGTAGATTATACATTTGGGATGCTAGTGCTCAGGGGTGTAGGGAACCAGGTGCTATCCACAAAATGATCTAATTATGTGATAACACCCACTGGAAATTAAGGATAAGCCCTGGGGAAATAGATCAGCTTTGAAGAAGAGTATGAACAGTGGGCACTTTTCTCACTTGTCAGTGAAATGGAGGAAGAAATATGAGGTTGGCCGAGGGAAAAAAGAAGAGGGAAATGAGTCTCTGTTGTCCCCTATGGTGACTATGATGGGACGCCAAACAGAGGGACGGTAAGGACAAGTGGTGTTCTATCGGGGGTTTATCTCTGTGTAGAGTAGGGGAGGGGGTGTCCCATGGGGTAGGTAGGGTAGGGGGTACCAGGGGAGGGGTAGCGGCGGTTGGAAAGGTGTCGGGGGAAAGATGTTATCTTGGTGACAGTCAGACTCGGATGTCCCCAGCATTGTAAGCACACCAACCTAATAGGCCGTATAGCACCCCATCCCTCCCCCTTCCACCAGCCGTCCACCCTGGGGCTGTGGCCGGGGTGAGGTGTACGGGGTGTATGGGCCCCCACCACCCCTTCTCACCTTGCCCCCTTTTGTCCCAAGGTGTCGCCGCTGACAGTCTCGAGGCAGGGGCAATCCATCCATCCTCCTGCTATCTCCGACAACGCCCTGCAGAGGGCAGGTCGGAGCGCTACTGGTACAGCAGTGTCCATGGCTATTGGGACTCCATGGAGTCCCGTTATTGTAATAATATCGATTTTTTTTAAATAATAAAAATAGGCCTATTAAGATTGCAAACGTAGATGAATGATAAAATATGTATGTTCTAGCAGATATCAGCCTTTGTTGGTACAACTTGGTTTATGAATACTGTTTAGAACCTGAGGTAATTTTTAGGGGTATTGTGATCAGTATAATTATACCTATGTTATACTATATTATACAGTTTATGAGTATATGAATGTATAATGTGATGTCACGTTGACAATGATAATTTCTAATAGTTAAATAGAGTGCAATGGACCATACTGGTATCCTAATTAATATAAGCCATATCAAATTCAACACATTTATATAGAAGATTCTAAACGTACAAGTATATCTGCCCACGGTGGCATCGCATACCTCCCATGCCCCCACCCCCATTCCCCCATCCACAACCCCCCCCCCCCTAGTAAACCTACCCAAACCACTATTCCCACCCTTCTCAATGAATGGATGAGTCCCCATAATTACTGGTGTGGACGCCACTGGAGGTGTCGCCAATGTCTAGAACAAATTGGAAAACAGAGACAACTAATTCGACTCCTCACTTTCGGGGTCTTTTTCAGCCATATCAACAAAGTCAATTTGGCCACTTCCGCTGGGCCTGACGGGTCCCTAAACACTGCTTACTTGTCCGGCAGCGATGGGACAAGGTTTAGCTTAAGCCATTAGGGTAGCAAGGGAATTGCTAACGCTGGTAAGAATTTGAAGACAAACCTTAACTATTTGTACCTGAGATATTTTTGCAAAGAGAGTGACTGTATGGCAAGGAAATGATGCTGTTGATTTCTAATCAATCCCAATAGCCGTTACCTGTAATAACATAATTCATATTGTATGGTGCACATGAAGCCCATATTCAGATTGATGATTGGTTAATATCATATTGCAGCAGTAAACACAGTTTCAAAAGTTTAAATGTGCTTGTGCGGGGAAACCTTAAACAAAACGAGCCTTAAATATGTATAACCTTTCGCTACAGCTATAGCACCACTAAGATTAATTATGTTTCTGACAATAGGCAATCCGAAATATTCGATCAGGCAGTCTGAAACATTGGTGAAAGCAGTCTGCAATATGGCAATGGTGAAGGCAGTCTGAAATATTGGTGACGGTAGTCTGAAATGTTGGTGATGGCAGTCTGAAACGTTGGTGACGGCAGTCTGAAATGTTGGTGAAAGAAACATAAAACGTTTATTAATGTAAACTGAGATTTGATAATAGAATATCTATGATATGATAAATCATAACAGAAAAAAAGTGATGGCCGGAAATAATAGTATGCGTCTTATAGATGATGGCTCAAAATATGCAAAGCAGAACATGATTAAGACACATGTTAGATCTAACAACTCTGACCTTGGATGGAAAGCATTTATGAGGCGATAAAAGTACCTGTGAATAACTTATACTGCATAATTATGGTACTCAACTATTGTGCTAATAGGTATTAGTGCATACACCAATAGGTGTCGTAATTACTATAACTATGACTATACAAGAGACACCACACCTGTCAATACAATGGATACTTACTTGGGTGTATATTGGTGAGTCTGTTTTTCATGGCATTGAAAACTAACTGCCCCTTCACCAGCAAGGCTAAAATGGTGTTTCGTATACAAACCAGCCCTAGCCCGCCCTAGCCAATGAAAAGGATCTGACCACAGAGAAATACCTGAAGGATGCTTACACAATTCATATAGCATCATTTTAGAGTCAACGAGAAGGTACAATAGATTTTCCAGTTTAGTCAGAGGCATAAGTAGTCCCGTCGTGAAAAAGCACCCCGGCGCTTAAACATTTGAAGGTCTGTCTACCCGTGGCGTTTATACAAGACAGGCGTGTATTCAATGTATTTTTGTTAGTGCTGAATAAGAGATATTTCATGGGCCGGCGCTTATAAAAGACCGGGGCTTATTCACATCCCGCTGCTTAAATGCGACTATGTACGATAGATGGTTAGGAAGAGCATGATTAGTAGGTGTAGCCGGGCAGGCATGGCGGACCACGCAGGCAGGTCTGCTCATCATGTTGGGTACATACATTGCTATGTAGACAGGCTCCTACAAGCATGCATGTATATATAGACAACGCCGTTATACATAAGGAGAGGTATAGAGTAGGCATTATAGGAGATATAGGATATTCAAAGGAGGGACGAATGTAAGAATCTGAATTTGGAAGTAGTATATAAAATGGGGTATGGATGGGGGCTCCACATCGTCATGGCCATGTTGCATGTCTATGTCGCTTAATAATACCCATGTCGCTTTCAAGAAATGACGATGTCGCCATGTCGATTTCTGCCATGATCCACCCCATAAAAAGTACCAAGCATACATACATGTACCTACATAGTCATAGGTATAGAGCTAGATAAGGAGAGAGCTCTCCTAGATACCGGTAAGTATAAGTTAGTAGCAGGTAAGTATAGGCAGGTATCAGGGCGTGTAGGCTATAGGGAGTATACATACACACATATACATACATATACTGATACATTGTATAGGGGTGGTGGTGGTAAGCCGACACCACCCTCGCCCCCAGACCGCCTTTTGCCCGTTCTAAAGGCACACACGAAGACACCGCTGGGTGCTTTACGCCCAGGGGCATGTTCGGCGGCCGTCCGGAGCGCACCTCACCAAACACAGCCCCCGGGACGCCGCCTCATACATCACCCGCCCCACAGGGGGCCGCCATGACACCACAATGGCCGCCAGCCAGCTTCCTGTGGCGCTGTCGCGCGAGATGTTTCACCCCGTCCGATTTGGCGCGTGAAATCCGATTCCGCACGGCTCGTCGGGAGGCAGCGGGAGCGGAAGGAGACCCCCTGGCGGGCGGTTTCTCTCCGCGAAGCGCACTGTGTTATTTAGATAAACATTTGCTTTTGCCGGCGAGTCATTGGTCGAGGGGTAGGCGCACAATGGGTACAATGAGGGCACAAATGGCGAAAGTATAGCGCCTGTTAATTTGACGGTTCCTGTCGGTTGTGGGCCCCCGGTTGGTCACATCTGCCACGCTCTGGGCCGCGGTAATTGGTTGTTACAGTCTAAATCACTCCGCTGTGAACGGCCTCTCCTTTGTCAGGCCTCACAGCAAAGTACTGCTAGCAAAACACAGAGGCGATCAAGAGTTGACACTCTCCCCACTTCACTCAAGTGTCAGTGTGGGTGTATATGTTACACCAGCACATGGCCACTGTCACTGTAAACCATGGTTACGGGGGTTATCACGTCCTGTCAGGGATAACCTTAAATCTGCCGTACCCAGGGTGAAGCCAGAGTTTTGCTACCTACATGTACATGCACCTGTAAAAAGGAAGAGGGGATTTATGTTAAGAGATAGCACTGTACACTCAAAAAATAAACTTGTCTCCAGACTCTTCCAAGTGACGGTCATAAAATAAACGAGTCAAAAACTTGTTTAAGTGACAACCTTGAAAGCGGGTCTTCTAGCTGGAGATAGGAGACCCGCTTGGCATGTGCAAGCCCAAAACCCGACATTTGCCAGCTCCAGATTCTATTTGTGGGATGGTAACCTGATATATCCTGATATGTTAGACAACTTTTGACTTGTATATTTTATGACAGTCACTTTGACGAGTCTGGAGACAAGTTTACTTTTTCAGTGTAGACGCATTTTGTCTTTCCAAACCCAAGTAAACTTTATTGCCTCCAATGCTCTCATGTGTTGGATGGATATGATTATGGCTATGATCTTCAGATGTGTTCTTCATTCCTTCGAGAAGGCAATCCTCAGCCCTGTCTTACCACTATAGCCGGTGCGTACAGGCTCAGAGTAAGTGCACTGCCACCACATTCCTACCATCTGATCTTAAGTAAGGGTACATAGTCTCCAAAAGTCCAAATAAATAGGGGGTCCCAAGCTTTGTTTCTGAAATAATTGACCTTAAGGCTTGTTAACATTGTAGTAGGATCATATAGCGCCGGTCACCTTAATGCAATATGCCCAAGATCTATACTCCAAGTTATCACTGTCGAAGTAAAAGAGAACAAGTCTGAAATGTCAGTTCTCACAGTGATATGGTGGTTCAATGCTGCATGCATGCATCATGTCAACTCTGAGGGTTGATACATTCCTAAATGGTCGACATGTTGCACAAAATCAGTGTTCACAGAGAAAAGAAACCGCGTCAAGGCTGCCTCCAGAATGACTCCCTTCTTTCGGGGAGCCTAGGTCCTCATGTGACTCCCTTAGGTGAGTCAGGGAACTATGTGACTCCCCCAGGTGACTCCTTTAGGTAGGCCAGGGAGTCACCTAGGGGAGTCACAGGCAGTCTGGGCTCCCCTAAAGAGGGGAGTCATTCTGGAGGCAACCTGGACTCCCTTTTGACGCTGTTTCTTCTTTCTGTGATTGTTGACTTACTCGCCCGCCCGTGCTGCATTGGTGCATCATGACGTCAAATGAACATAAACCATTGCGGAATCATGCTATCCTTAAAGCCCCAGCTCTCCTATAAATAGGGCTGAGTACCTGTCCCGACTGCGCCCTGACTGTCGGTGGAGGGGTACCGAGACCGGCGGGTTGAAAGGGTTAAACCTGTCTGGGGTAGAACGGATCCTCCGTGTGCAGGAACAGTATAGGAGCTGACTTTAGGGTCATGAAGTGCAGGCATGAGACCCGAGTCTGTTTGATCCTTTGTTGTGCGCATGTATGTACTGCATGACTGTCCTATCAGGTTTTTATCTATAGCCCATCTTTGTGTCATAAAACTAGACATCCATAAATCATGTCACACTGGCTTCAATGTCCAATTACTTGCTATCTGTTATTATCTTTTGTTCATGTGAGAAATCGAGGAACGTCAGCCATAGTCGAAAAGCGATCGGACCAGAGGGACCATTGGTCAGTACGAATTTAAAGAATAGAATCCAGTTTATTTCATACAAAGACAGAAGCCTTATAGGATTATACTTCTGGTAGGTGTTTTTTTTCTAGGAAGATTGTTTTTCACAAGGAGGACAGTATTTCCTAAACAAGAAAAAAGCCAATGGGATATTCTCACCATCTTTCTTATGCCACTCTCAATCAGATCCCCTGTCTCTGGGACTGAGGCTGCTGCAATTAGGGCAATTATCCCCTGACAGCAACAAGAGACAGGCCTGGTCCCAGGGTGAGACATTACCCCCTGCACACCTCTCAGCTGTCCTCTCCTACCTGGGTGCAGACACACTGGTCACGTCAGGAGGGGGCTGACCACCAAGGGGGTCACTCTTTGATGATATCCAAAATTAAAACCCACTGGTTCCATCCTATGAGCGATCTTAAACGCTTCCTTGATTAAGCAACAGTTCCCCTTTCTCAGATGCCGGCTGAGAGCTCCCTGCTAGACCAGCATGTTGTTATGTTAACAGCTAAGAAAGCTTAAATTCAGGAAGCCCACATGAGGACGATACACATGTAGTATTTCTGAGCCTGGAGTATAAGTTCACACTGACAACGCCCCATATTCCGAGGAACCCCCAACAGCAGCCACCTATTCTAGAACATTTTAACCAGTGACAACCCCCTTCCGTTGTCTCATGTTTCGTAGGTTTACAGCCACAGCTCCCGAGGCCCGTTTTGCAGTAGGGACCAAAGACAGGGGTGTATGTGCCTCCCCCCTCCAAAGGGGCTGACCATCACTGACCCCACTGTCCACTTCTCACCTGACGGTGCCTGAGTGCACTGGATGACCCCTCACATGCAGGCACCCTGCGTGCTAGGTGAGATATACCTACAGGAGGGTTGTCTTGATGACCCCTGGTGGCATGTCAGGTGAGGCCCCTCCAGGGTTGGCCCAGGTGGAGAAGTCAGAGACCTCAGGTTGGTGTGGTGTCCAGTTGGATTTTGTCAGGTGGGGGGATTTTGTGTGTGTGATTGTGTGTGTGTGGGGGGGGGGGAGGGGATGGAAGATTCGTGGGGGTTAAGGACACTGCATGCATGCTGCAGGTTATAGATATTGGGCTGCTTGATTAGCAATGTATAAGCCAGGTCTTACTGTGGAATGAGATGGGGAATTCCTGTGATTTCGGTTCAAGTGGCCTTTTTGGGGTTGAAGGGTGTGAGTGTTTGGTGCATGATGGTAAGAGTTTTCATTTTGATTGATGATCAAAACATCACTTTTGAGTTTTTTAAAGTTGCACAAATTTCAAATTGCACATGCAGTATGAATATGTTTAAGGGGTTTCATTTCTAGTTTTGTGTGATATGAAATCCATTATTTCTGTATGTATACTCATCACATCAGTTATATGGCATCTTGGCCATTGACTTGGCCTATCCCACTGCTGTGATAGTAGAACACACTTAGAATCATTAACACTTCCTGGAGGTCATGCCTTGCATTTTAATACTCAATTAAATAAGCAGAGAGTACGGGACAGCAGCAATAATGAAGCCTGAAATGATAATGGCCTTTTTATTCAGATACATTTATTATAACTACCTATGCATATCATCAACTGCATGCTTCTATCTACCCAGAATGCACTGAGTAGATCGTCAGTGTGTTGTAAACGATTATGTTGTATGTGATACAAGCACTGTGTCAGTTTGGTGCATGCCAACATTCTCGAGTTGAACACACTACTGCATTGTATACTGTACAGTACAAACTACCTTGGCCTTTTACATTGAACCGTCCTGACTTAAACTCTAAGGATCTCCTCTGAGATATCTCCCAGCTCTGGTGTGGGTAGAGGACATTCCCCTCTGAATCCTGGAACCAGTCCCAGGCCTGTCCAAGTTGGCTCCTATAGTGGAGCTCCTCTAGTGGAGGTAGTAAAGCCGCATTGTGACAGATGTCTTTGCACTGGACAGCTCCACTCCTGCCAATGTAACCTGACACAGGTCAAGCTATTGTTAGCATGGACATGGTCATTCAGTGATATAAACCCAACTCTGACAATTCCTCCTTTCCATAAAGCTTTTATTTTATGTTCCACCGACCTACTCCAGGTCAATGACCCTGGAAGCTAGAAATAGCTTTATGTTGGAGAGTACATGGGCACCGCCGATATACAAAAAGATGGTGTACTATTATTTTTACTAATAGAATCTGATGAGTGTCGTGACTGGATGTAAGTATGCTTGCGGCACCATGCTGTACTAGGGAGACTATACCAAGTTATTAGCAAGGAACTAGCATAATTGCATGCAGTGTTTATAGTGCATCTTTTTGTGAGGTCTGCATTTCTTTTCTCGTACGAGCACCATGTGGTGGATATGAAGATAGAACTATGGCCCATCCGATGGTAGTGAATATACATATGGGCGGCTCACAGCTAGAAATCCATTAAACTTTTTCAACCCTTTGAGGGCCGCATGTTGCTTTAATGGAATATGCCCTCGGTCGTCATGAGTAACTCGCCAGTGACTAACTCGCCAGTGCTGCATCAACATGCATTATGCTGCCTCGGTATGATGCATAAATGGAGCCCTGGCGAGAAAGTCACCAGTTCAGCATGTATGCGCCATACCGACCAAGGAATAGCACATTAAAGCAGTATGCGGGCTTTAAAGGGTTAACTTTCAGGCCAGTAGCCATGGTGGCAAGTAATTACCACCCCCAGGCATTACCAAGGTAATCTCACTGTATAATGAGCAGGATGTGTGGAGATGCACATTCTGTGTGCTAATTTACATACTCCTCTAACATTTATATACGTCCCATCTAGCTACCTCAATGTCTCCTCATTTGCATTCAAGGACAACATCATGCCTCAAGGTTTCATGTTCCTTTGGCCCAGACTAAGGTAGCGCTAGCGAGTAACTCGCCAGCGCTACCTTCGATATTTAAAGAGTCTACTCACTCAGTAGCGTCGCCACGATTCTCACTTCCGGCACCCTTGAGTTACTCACTGGCCAGTGCTGCATTCTTGCATCATGGTGACAATATTTAGAGTGTTCTTAAAGCACTATGCTGCTCTTAAAGGGTCGATATGTGCCTTCACTGCTATGACTTAATGTGACAAGAGAACCAGTATGCAACCTTGGGTGTAGGAATTGATTGCTCTTCATCAACAAGCATTGCCTAGTGCATGCATACTCCAATTCAAGTTACATCTCTGGTTGCAATGACTAGGCAATAATTAAAAGATCATGTGGTGGTAAATATAAATCCATTTACTTTTTATCACATCACATCTGGGAGTTCCCTTTGCTGCTCTACATCTACATCAAAGAGTTAAATGACTGCTCAGGGTGAACCTACAAAGTGGGCAATTCACATTCTGTATAAGAGCAGATTGTGAGAAGTGTGAATAGAAGCACACAGTTCAGGATCTTATTCAGACCCTTTCAAGGCAACCACAGTTTGGATGCTTCCCTGCTGAGTATTCACAGCAGTGGTATACCTGTTACTATGAAGGGCCAACCTGTCCATTTGGGGTTTATTGACATTAGGCCATGGACAAACTAAATCCTATTATATTAGATGCTGTTTGATATACCCATTTCCACCCTCAGGCAATGAAGTGCATAGGAGGAAATACCTCTCTCCAGAATGGTTCTACATACCCTTCACCCAACTAAAGCAACCTGTCCCCTAACATCATGTCTGTGTGTCTACAGTGTGAGGCGACTGGCTGGGTGAGCCTTCCCTCCTTGTACACCCCTTACCATGGAGTCCACCCTCCTTGTCCCCAATGCTTTGAAGTGTGTACCAAGCCGGCGACAAATGGCTACAAATTACTGCTCCCTGTGCCAAAGCCCTGCTGGACCCTTTCTTACCTTCTACATACCTCTCTGAGTCACTGCCCATGTTTTGCCAGTCCCTCTGTCTGCCCAACAATCCTTCCACCTCTATGCCTTGTGATCTCATAGGCTCCCATTGAGGTAGAAATAACATACATTGTAGAGGATTAAGGGTCCCTCCTGCCAATTCTTCATCATCGCTTTAGGAGTTTTTCAATGCTGATGTTGTTGCATCTCTCCGGGAATGGATAGATGTGGATTTTGATCTTTGCCTCCCATTAACTCTAGAATATTCTTCATCCTGCTCATGTCAGATTGGGACCAGTGATAAAGAAGGTGCTCCTTTTTGAGCTAGGTCGGTGCTATTCTAACTCATTCTCTAACAGATGCTTTAAAATTGACCACCCCCCGTTTACTTATCTAACCATCCTATCTAGATATTCTACACATTTTCCCTGACTGATGCTTAAGATTCACTCCAAATTCACTTATCTAACTACAGAAAAGATTCCCTGGCTGATGTATAGCACATGATACCAACACCCCCTCTCCTCAGGGGGCATATGACCTTCAACCACGATTACAGACCAGCTCCATGCTCTGATTAAAACACAGATCCCCTACACCCTGGAGGCATCCTGATCAGGCATGCAGGTGGGTCCACCACCCTGGAGGCAGCTACAGGAAGTGTAGGGTATATCATCAGGTGTGGACAGTGAGCCCAGGATCAGGAGAGATGTATCATTATAAGTACCTGACCATTCATTATTGTACTCGGTGAGGGACACTGGGGGCTCGTAGCTCACAGTCATCCCAGCATGTTACCCAGCGGATGTCACCTCCAGGGCACGTCGGGGGGCTAACCCTTTAAGGGAAGCATAGTGCCTCAATGCCCTGTGCATCATGGTGCATGAATTAACCATTGTATTCATGCATCACGCCAATAATATACTAAAGCAATATGTGGCCCATAAAGGGTAAAGGGGTGCTGGAGGGGGAGCTCCACCTACACAGGTTGGCCAGTGGATCAACGCATTTTGAGAGCGAGCGTAAGAAATTAAAGGTTGTGCAGATGCTGTGTGAGTTATGTAGATAGGTGTAAACGGGCAGAGAGTGGGACGGTGGGCAGGAACTTGATAGAGACTTGCAGGTAGGGTTAGCAAATGAATCGGGGAAAATTGAAGGAATAGAGAAGGAAGCACGGAAGCAAGGCAACAAGGCAGTAAGGAAGGGGGAAAGGGGGTAGAAGGGGTTTTTGGAAATAACCAACAATATCACAGAAGCTACTTCCAACAACGGAGCTTTTCATGTTCAAGCAGGCATGGGGGTTGACTCTGCATGCATGATTACCAAAAAAAACTTCTAATCGCAGATGGCAGGAAAGGTATATACCGGTACAGTTCACTGTCTCCGGAGGAAGGATCAGTCCCTCCAAAAATAAAATAGGAGATGAATGCTACCTAATCAATTACCCCCCCCCCCCTTATATGATAATGAGAGCCTCCACTCCCCAACACTGTAAATAGTAGGTGTAGAATGGATTTACAGTAGAATCTACTGTAGATTAACAGTATATTCTACTTTTTACCTAAAAGTAACTGTACACTTACATGTGGAATCTACTGTACACCTACAAGAATGGCAACCAACGTTTTACAGTGCAGTTAAGGTTATATAGAAACCTACCACAACCCCTCCCCTTCTGTCCTTCTGTTCCTTAAATAAAATATTTTCTCATTGCGCAACTATATTAGGACGTTCAGTATCACCAATTATTACAATGTGGATCCATAAAGAACAGAATCCTTGGGAAATTGAGCTGCCCTTGTTCAATGGACCCTGACTTATTTTACAATAGGTTATGCAATTTAGGCGTGACATAACACAGTTACAATGAAATTATAGAACTTCTCTAATGGTCTCTTTTGCTGTCACCATCACATATGCACTACCCTCTATCTATCTCTCTTCAGTCAAACACTGACAAAAAAAATCTTGAATACCAGACTCCTAAGTGGTGCTCACAGGCGATGTTAAAGAGGGTGAGGTGGCTGGGGGTTAAACATGTAATGGAGGGGGAGCAGGAGGGGAGGGAGACTACCCTGGGGAAGGCCGCCCACGAGTAACTATTACAGGTGGGGAGATTAGAGAGGGAACACACAGGTAAATGCAGGTAAACACAGGTAAAAACAGGGGTCAAATGGTCCCCCTCCTTACCTGGTTGAGGGGGTGTGGGGTCGGGTCAGAGACACTGGTTGGGTGCAAGTGTTCTGTAGAGCTTTACGTGACATAGTGATGGATATATACTCCCCCGCCTGCACGCTATTATGTTGTTATGTGCTTCAGATGGGTGGTGGAAAATGATGGATATTCTTCAGGTTGAGAATGCATAATAGAATATTTTAATGCAGTTTCAATTACATTTCTTAGACTTATTTTTTGCGTATAATCATCTGGATGCAATGATAGTATAAATAGTTGGGAGTGGTCTAGAATATAGCTGCATATAGAACAATGCGTAAAACTGCGTACATATAGCATGACAGTTCAGATATATCTTAGGTTAGAGTCATACATGAGGAAAGTATATGTTAAATACAAAAATAACTACGTAGGGGATAGCATCAGGAATGTGTCATATAGGTGATAATACAATACTGAATAATAAATAGCCATACCTGTATAATAACACTGCTTCAAATCATCAAAGGGTCTCTACAATTGACTTCATCTTAAAACACTCCCTTAACTTACTATCTGTACCAGTCAACTCCATGCATACAGGCACTTACTAGAGTCATATTACTGGTAAGCATTGGCCAGTGGGCAAGTGGGAATATGATGATCAGTCATAAAGGAATTTGATGGATTGGTGGTGACACTTACTGCACCACAGCACCACTCCTTTCACATTCACCACCAAGCCTCCCCTGTCTGGATGTCCTGGGGCCAAATGACACATTTGCTTTATGAGGGGTTCAAATGTCCGCCTTTGAGAGGTTTCTTGTCAATGATTTCATTTGGGGGGCCTGATCCTATTCTTCTGAAATTGTTTTTGTCAAGTGCTATGTAAAAAATGCATGGGATTTGGGAATGTAGGTTGGGTGGGGTTTGGGGTATCAGGGGGATTGCATTGGTTTTGTATTGTTGTGTTTTTGAGTCTACATGTTAGAAAAAGCTATGACATGACTAATTAACGCATCTGAATCATAGCACAACCCTAAAAATTAACAATCATAACCAGCGCCCGAAGGCATTTCCCCAATATCCAAATTGAGACATTGACTTTGAAAGTGAGAATCAATTAGAAAGGCAAATCCAATCAAGTAATAATACAACACGAAGGTTAATGCACATAAGATTAAAGGACTCATGGTTCAAGCTGTTCAAAGCTAGTTAACCCCCTCCCCCTAAAACCCCCATCCTGGGGACACTTTCATCACCCCAGCCGTCAAAATGCCTCCTGGCATTTATGCAATTGTAACGCCACATGTCCCCACTAGAAGCGCCACCATTGCCGGAAGCTGCAGTAGACGCCGGGTCTCACTAAACTGAATTGTCATAATTGCTGCCTCTATGATTATATGCACTGATTTAATTAATTAATGGATAGCAAGTAGTACAATTCTAGAGGGAATATCAACGTCATAGGAACGTCATATCAATGTCATGTAGCTGACATTTCGACGTAACCCCAATAGAAAAAATATAACGTCAACGGCAATTTGCTATTGGTGTGAGGTCAAGGTCGCATCAATATCATTTAAAGGTCATGTCAACATCAATACAGAATCACATCAGTGGAAGTGTAGGGTGCCATTGGATGGGAATTACTGGTCGTGACAGAAATACATGAAGAGTCATTTATAATGCATAACGCTGTCAGGTTCATTTTTGATTAGATCCTTATTGTTTTTTAGAATTTGTTCAGAGAATGGACGCGTAATGGTTGCTCTCTCTCTCTGGAGTTATTCTAAAATTGTAAACCCCATTGATATGTGTTGAAATGTTTAATAATAGCTTAAGAAGAATATAATTATTTTGTTATACATTTTCTTTTGGTTAATTGTAGGTTTGTGTTTGCCATAAATTGTATTCTACCGCTGTGCAATAATACATTGTTAAAAATACAAATAAAATGCATGTTGTATATAAGAGCAATACCAGAAGTAAATCGCCCCACACATATATTAAAATCCCACAACTTACTGCCCCTCCACCAAGAGCAAGAGTGGATTGAGGCACGGGTACTAGGGGCGTTATATAGGGTGGCAGGGGGGAGGGTTATAGGTATATGTGCTGGTATATGGTATGTAGATCTGGATATACTGGGTGGGATGGCTGAATAGATTGGGGATCATCATGCACTAGATAAGGACCGCGGGTTAACCCTTTAAAGACTGCATTTTACCTCAATGCATTGTTCCCTTTGTCGTCATGATGCGTGAATTCTGCCCCATGGAATAACTCGTCAGAGCAGTATTTAAGCACCATGACGACCCTGGGGGGGGGGGGGGTTGATACAATCATGCATGATGAATGAATGCAGCCCTGGCGAGTCTAGAATCCATGAATCATGAAGGCCAATGACATTAAAGTACTATGCGGCTCTTAAAGGCTTAAAGCTGATTGTTTCCTATTTGCAGTGGCACTGCTCTCCCCTCAGGCCAAATAGTGCATTTGCGCAGAGGTGTTAATGAATTGAGGCATTGTTTGTGGGGTTTCTGATTTTGCCGATGACTCTTCCACGGGTAGACTTCAATCATTGATATATGGATCCCCGACCACGGCTCTAGTTACTAAAGCGCCTGAATTGTTAATGAGTCTATTGAAGTGTGAAACTGGTATGTTAGTGAAATATTGCTTTTGGTTCCATGCACACAGGCGGTTGAGTCACGAAATGTGCGGGATATTGAGGGATAAATGGGGGACAGAGGGAGAGAGATGCTATTGGGTTTAGAAATAGAGAGAATGAAACTCACAAAAATATGTGTTATTTAAATGGACGTTATCATCCTCCCTTTCTATACCTCTAGGAATTCATAGGATTTTAATTACACAGACGGTCAGACGGTCGCAAAATTCTTCTACATCTATATGATAGGCTCATTAGTTTATTTCTAATTGAAAAAATCATAATTTTAATCATAATTTTACCAATGAATCATCACCTGAGAGAAAGGCAATGGTACAGGTAGCTCACCATTCTGACAGATTTGTCACAGAATGATGCGTTTAAAATAGTATACGAGGAAAAAAAGAAAATAGCCATCTTGATTATAATATGGTATGAACATTTAGCGGTTACATATTCCATTATTATCAGAACCTTTAGAAGCACTAATACATACATCCTATAGTCTGACTGTCTAATTAAAAAAGAACAAATCTATACATTCACAGATATTGGTTTTAATTAGGATAACTAGAGGGAGATAAAAGAAGATGGGTCCTTTGTAGAGTGCTCATTTGGGAGACTAAACCTGTAGCTGCCAACAACAATTTTAATCTTATTCTTATGGGCCAACATGAGCCCCTTCATGGATAAGAAGGAGAGTTCCCAGTAGCCATCCACACACATAGAGGAACAAAGCTTCAAAGGCAGATGGTATCATAGCACAGTCCTTTCATGCCTGTGTGGACTCATAACCCGCCCTACAAGACCCACATGCCCACATGACTGGACCACACCCTCTAGGTTTTTAACTCTTTAAGACGGCATGTCCCTAAAAGGTGACATTTGTTGGCATGATATATACTAATGCAGCTCTGGCGAGTGACTCGCCAGGTGCATCATACCGACCCTCCTTGAGTGTATCAACCCCAAGGGGTCGACATGGTGCTTGAATGCAGCACTGGCGAGTTACTCGCCAGTGCTGCATTTAAGCATCATGACAACCAAGGACATGATGCATTAATTCATTACGCCGTCCTCAAAGGGTTAAGATATCTCATATATCACAATGCTATATTACTCCTGTGTGTTTATTCATGCAGAACGATGGTAGGTGAGGTGTGACCATTAGGGATGCTCAGGTAGGTGTATAGGTAGGTGAGGTGGTGGGTGGGACATGGTTCAAAGAGCTAATTAACTCTAAGGTGAGACACCTTTGGCATGTGTCCTATACCCAGGTATGCTTTATTTATGAAAATGGGAAAAACCTGTACTAGATACCCCTATGTGACTGTTTACTACTATTAGAGTCATGGTAAGGAAAATATAGTCCTCCCCACCAATACTACTTCATCCTACACACATAGGAGTTCATTATCACACTTTGAACTATAATCCCCCTTTCTTCCACTTTTAATCCACCGAAATCCAACCAATTCCATAAGCAGTCTGACCCTTTGCCAGACGTACACTGTAGAAAGTTGTTGTTTGTGAACAACAAAATGTGCTCTAACTATACAGTACTTTAGCTGTAAAAAATAATACAGCAGATTTTGCTGTACATGTACAATTCTGTTACTGTAGATGCAGGTTCGAATCCCATAACCAGCAACCAGAGGGAGAGAGAGTAGAGAGGTTGGAGGGACTATCATACTCCACAGTTCAAATATGACCTGATCTTCTCCGAAGCCTATTGATGCAGGCTACATATAAGTGATTACCCCTCTAGCTCAGTCGGTAGAGCAGTAGGTGATGTAGTCTGAGGGTCAGCGGTTCCAGTCCCGACAGGAAACTCTCATACAAACTACATTTCTCCTGATGCAATTCTAAAGAATAATATATTTTGGTACACTGAAATGTTACTATTGAAAATATGCGGAGGATAAAACCAATGTATCTCTACAATCTGCAGGAAAGTGGAAAGGGGTTCAAATCTCCAAGGTGTTGAATATATGTTAGCCCTTTTAGATCTCAGGTCCGTGTCTACAGTATATTCTACTGTAGGCCTACAGCAGAATTTACTGGAACCAGAGTTGCCCCCAATATTTGCTGTACAGGAATACTACTTACTTCTAACAGTGTACATTGTAAATGCTACCATAGGGTTATTAAAAACCAGTGTCGCAACAATCTCTTGGACCAGTCGGTGTCCAGTGGAACCAAACTGGCATCAGGTATATCGCAAACAGCTCTATAGATTCTCTTGAGCATACCCTTCCCAATCCTGGTATATGATAAATCCTATTGATAGTCATTTTGTAACTATGTAAAGATAAAACACCAATGCGATGTGTTCTAAATTAATGTGGTTTACGTACGTATGGATTATTCCGCTGTCTCAATCTTGGCTGTGAATCAACAAAGATAACCCACGCATACATGCATACACACGGACTTCTCTCTGTGCTAGATTAATATGTGTGTTTCTATAGAATCACCATATTTTAGATATGACATTCTTTTTTCTATACAGCGGGTGATCGATTGGGGAAGGGGGAGGGGAAAAAAGAATCAGTTGCGAAAAGCCCTCTTAACACTTATTCATGAAACGACAACGCACAGAAATTTTTGGACAAGGTGAGGGATTTCCAACCCGCTGGACGGCAAGAAATATTGAGAGGGCTGGGGGATCCGCATTAAATCTGAAACCCCTATAAAATCTGAAAACACTCCCTTTTGTTAAAACTGGTCACTGCCTCCCTTATTCAGTCTTATATCTAGAGTGTCGAATTTGACACGACTCGCCCCTGGTAACAAATTGCTGCTGTGAGGGCATCCAGGGGTGTTTTGAAACTCTACCCTATTTCTCTTTCATACGAGGAGTCATTTGTCAAACGTGTATTATGGAATTATGACAGTTGTGAATAAGGGGAGCCAATATGTAACATAGTATTGCAGTAACTTGAGCTCTACGTCTCAAGCCTTCACAGTGTCTGTCAGACTTTGTGAGGGGATCACATTAGCAACCTATAGCTATGCTAATCAATCATAATTATTAACGTATCTAATATGTGCCACCTCTCAATGTGGGTGTCATATTGCTGTTGGGAATGGGTATGTATCCACAGCGAATGCCATGCTAATCTAGACGTACATCTCTAGTGTAGGCTACATATAATTAGAATAGATAAAGGGAGTATCAAGTATCAAAGGTTGGCCGCAAGACCCAGTTTCGCGAATTTGGGAAGATTTTTCATATCAAAAGATATATAATCTTTTTTTTTAAATAGGTCAAGAAACTGAGATCCACACGCAAACCTCCGACTTCAGGGACTACAACCACTATCTAACATTGCCAGTGGCAATCAATCCGTGAGATATTGGGTGAATTGTTTTGGATTTTAGATAAGTAGGACTATAGTACCGAGGGAGGTAATCAGTTTAACTATGTAGGCCTATACATGAACTCATATAATTTTGCTTCCTTTCAGAACCTAGACGATCGGAGTTCCCGGTGTCTTATATTTACTGATATACATAATTATTTCCTTCTTTATGAACACTTCATTTTTGGCATAGGTCGAGCTGGAATCTCACATTACCATTAAGAATCGCTGGTCCTCCCCAATTTATGTCAAAGTAAAAGTGTGATGATGAAAAGGCCCTTCTCGCAGTTGCATAGACAGGATCACATGTCGACAAAGAAAATGTACCCTCTGCCCCCTTGCTGTTTTCTCTCTGCACAATACATAACACCACTTATATCTAATTATCTTTATTTCCCCCCTTTAACTAAGCAAACATTTACAACAATGAAATCCATGGACGCTTATACTAAGCTCCGAGAGAAGAAAGCCGTTGTGAAGCCAACCTGCCAAGTCGATGCGCAAAAGTGAGTCAAGTTTTTCTGAAGATTCCAACTACAAGAAAAGACAGGAACTCCAGCACATAGTCTTCTTTTCTAAATTTACCTTTTGAAGATTCTTTGAAGAAGCGCCACCTTGTAACCACCTGCCCCCTTACAAATTAGTAACATCTTTTAGAGTGTCCAAAACTCACTCAAGTGTACAAAAGATGAAACAGCGCAGGCGCATGCAAGTAACCGGAAGTGGACTTAGCATGGAAATAATGGCGCGCGCATGCGTGAAAGAGTCTGATTATAGTCTCCTTCCGGGAAGAGGTGGATCTGCTTGGTTGGGCTTCAAGGTTCACTGACGGCGACTTCAACTGGAGGTTTTCGCCCATAAGATACAGTAGTATCAATTCATCGTGGAGAAGCATCATAATAGGTTGCTGTATCGAAAATAAAAGGGGAAGGTAATTTGGTGGGACTGCATGGTATGGATACATCTATTTCATTGTGACAACATTTGATAACCTTCTTATCTAAAATGACAAAGGGTTGTTTAAAAGTAACCATGTATTCATTTCTGACTGTCTACAAACATAATATATAAAGTTGACAATAAATATAAAAAGAATGGCAGAATTTTAGATTCCTTACTCATGAACGACAATGTCACCGTAAGAGGGTATCTAGGACTTTAACCAACCATAGACTTAGATTGGGCCCGTAATGGGTACATCGGGTACAACAAACAAAACATCTTCAATTTTCTGCCGGACAACTATATTCATCAGGTACATTAGGGTTAAGACCATGTATCCCACCATTCTCCCGGAGTTCATGTCTTATCATAATACCTATATATGACAAGACATAAACTGAGAGTGACGGGGCAGTAGTATGAATACACGGAACTACTAACATCGGGGAGTAACTCAAAAGCGAGTAGTATACTGAAATGCGGGAGTAGCTCAGGGTAAAGTAGGACATGGGAGAGTGACCCAGCGGTCAGTAGTATACAGTGAGTGAGATGGAACAGTAGTAAACAGCAATGAGGGTGAATACAGAAATGGAGGAGTAGCTCAGACATGGTAGTATACAGAAATAGGGGAGCAGCTCAGTGTGAAGTAATATACAGAAATGGTGGAGTAGCTCAGACATAGTAGTATACAGAAATGGGGGAGTAGCTCAGGGTGAAGTAGTATACAGAAATTGGGGAGTAGCTCAGGGTGAAGTAGTATACAGAAATGGGGGAGTAGCTCAGGGTGAAGTAGTATACAGAAATGGGGGAGTACCTCAGGCATAGTAGTATACAGAAATGGGAGAGTAGCTCAGGGTGAAGTAGTATACAGAAATTGGGGAGTAGCTCAGGGTGAAGTAGTATACATAAATGGGGGAGTAGCTCAGGGTGAAGTAGTATACATAAATGGGGGAGTAGCTCAGGCTTAGTAGCATAGGAAATGGGGGAGTAACTCAGGGTGTAGTAGTAAACAGAAATAGGGGGAGCAGCTCAGGGTGAAGAAGTATACAGAAGTGGGGGAGTAGCTCAGGCATAGTAGTATGCAGAAATGGGGGAGTAGCTCAGGCCTAGTTGCATAGGGAATAGAGGAGTAACTCAGGGTGAAGTAGTATACAGAAATGAGGGAGTAGCTCAGGCATGGTAGTATACAGAAATGGGGGAGTAGCTCAGGGTGAAGTAGTATACAGAAGTGGGGGAGTAGCTCAGGCATAGCAGTATACATAAATGGGGGAGTAGCTCAGGCATAGTAGTATGCAGAAATGGGGGACTAGCTCAGGCCTAGTAGCATAGGAAATGGGGGAGTAACTCAGGATGAAGTAGTATACAGAAATGGGGGAGTATGTCAGGCAGAGTAGTGTACAGAAATGGGGGAGTCAGGCTAGGAAAACCATGGGTTACTCAGGTCACAGTGAGAAAGCACAACACTGTGATCTCACTGCTAAATTGGGGGGTTTTCACACAGCACTGTGAGATCTCACCCCCCGCCCTGGGGAGTAACCCAGTGTGGAAACCACACCCACTTTATATATTTTCACATTTTCACATGTTCCAAGGATTTCCCTTTATTCCAAACAAAAATCAAGATCATGTCCTCTAGATCTAGTTTATTCCTGTAATTTGCGAGAAACTTCACAAATTAGTTATGATTTAGGGTGCAAATACTAGCTGTGATTCAAAGTCTCCTGTCCTGCAATGCACTCTGCTAGTACCGACACAAATATCTAACTATTAACAGGCTCCTGAAGCTTGTATCTTAAATATTTAGAAGGTAAATATTACATAAACAGATTCCTACAGATAAATGTAGGGGCTTAGAGTCATATCCACCATAAAAATATTTAGGGTCAGGTGAAAATCATTGATAAGGTATGACACAATTGGTAATGTGTCCCTCATTGGCATATCCTTGGACAGCCTTGTCCCAATCTTTAGTGGACTTTGCTGGAACAAGCACAGCTCCCACTTAGCCTCTATAAATGTATGTTAAACTATATGAATGGCTACCTAGCCTAGCAACAAAGCCCCCTCCTATTCTTTTTAGAATACCATAATAGTACAATGTCAGGGAGCTTGCTTCCCAAGAATGATTCTTAATGAATATGCAGAAGTCAAATATTGCATACCAAAACAATTTGACCTTTGGTTGTTTCAATGATTTTGAGAATCTAGGAGAGAGAAATGGTCATTCTGAAGCGCATAAGGATACTGAATGAGGAAAATCATTTGAATTTTGCAAGTTATCAATATTACAACAGATGAAAATCCCAGAGAGCTAGAGGTATAGGCAGGTGAAAGGACTGCATGGAGAAGGATGAAAAGAGAATAGAATGTTAGGGGATAAGTAGGGGAAGGGAGAGGTATTAATAGGGGAGCCAGGCTGGAATCTTGGAGAGGACCTGGTACGGCTTGCAATAGGTGGTATGAATGGTGAACTAAGGTATTTTGAGGGTGCTGATTCCATATCCGGTATGTGTAGAATGATATCTAGGTCAGAACAAGGTCGAAAACAAGGTCAAAGGTCACGGTTTTAAGGACCTCTAAAGGGTACATATACTTTGAGACAAATGTGAAGATACTGAACCTGAGTGTTATTCATCTTTCATAGCCATTCTTATATATATATGGTCCATTACCTGACTGACTATGGTGGATAGGGTGCAAGGTCAAGGTTAGAGGTCCTTAAAACTGTGAACTTTGACCTTGTTTTTGACCTTGTTCCAACCTAGATATCATTCTACACACACCAGATTCGGAATAAGCAGACTTAAATTACCCTAATCCAACTGCCATATCATCTATTGCATGCTGTACCAGATCAAAGTTAAATATTGACATTTAGGTCATTTGGCTCCCCTATTATATGGGGTGTAGGCAGGGAGAGTAATAAGCTGGGGAATA
Source organism: Harmothoe impar (assembly GCA_947462335.1). Lineage (NCBI taxonomy): Eukaryota > Metazoa > Annelida > Polychaeta > Phyllodocida > Polynoidae > Harmothoe > Harmothoe impar. The sequence continues at coordinate 36,415,713 of OX381714.1, forward strand.
AGCAGAGAAATGAAATGGTAGTCCTTAAGTAGCCATTGATTCCAGCACTGACAAGGAAATGGCACCCTTAACCTGTTAATGGTTAAAAGCATCAATGCGCTACCAGCATAGCGCTGATAGTGTATTAATGCACCATTTAGTTTTAGTGCTGGTGCTGCGTTGGTGCATCATGATGACCCTTTGGTAGTGTATCAACCCCGGAGGGTTAGCATGATGCTTGAATAGAGCACTGATGAGTTATTACTACCTCAGGAATTACCATCCAGTTCTGGGCGGTCTACAGCAATGGTGAACACAGATATGTTTTATGTTGTTGGAAAAAGAGAAAAGGGTAAGAAAAGTGAACTATCTATTCCAGGCCTGCTGTTTCAAGCGTGGGCCCATAGATTTCTAGAGCTACAGGCCTGGTCAACAGTTACTGTCTACCCCTGCAGTACCTAAACCTGTGTTTTTAAGGAATTAACCAATAAAATGGCTGTTGCTATGCATATACTAGCCCTAGCAAGATGGGAATGACACTATAAAAATGCCAATAGTCAATTTAAAGGGAAATGTGGGTTTCTACACATAGGCAACCTGGTGGCAAGAATCGAAAGCCATGGAAGTTCTTCTTTTAGTTCAATACATATTCCAATATATTACTTTTCCTTAACCCACCATTTCATTTGCCACTTGGAGATTATACATAATATGTATGGCATTTATTAACCACCTGGTTACCCATAGGATCCTATAGTTAAGACAAAATAGATATTTTTGAAAAATTCATAACTTTCTCATTTCATCGGTGACCCCCTAGTTTGCTTTTATGATATTAGTAGAAATGCACATTACACACTCCCAAGGTTTGGTTAGTATAGCAAGGGAAGGAAATTATCCGTGACAGGTTATGTGAAAAAATATTGTTTTCTCATTTCATTCTATAGTTAAGGTAGGCCCACTCTTTTGTTCAAATGGCTGTATCATGAAAATTTTCTGTTTGATCATGAATCAAAGTTATATAATCCTATGCCACTAGCAATAGAATTTCAGTAATCTCTGAACAAGTAGCATTTCCCTTTAAGGGGGGTAGGTGTCATTGAAATTGAGCTGCAAACCGGGTGTTGCTATGCAAATAAACAATTGGAATGGCTGTTGCTAAGCAATCACTGGGCCTAGCAACCAATGAATAACACTGTTAAAATCCTAGCAGTCAATTTAGTGGGGGTAGGTGTCATTGAAATTGAGCTATATACCTGCAAACCATGTGTTGCTATGCAAATAAACAATTGGAATGGCTGTTGCTAAGCAGCCACAAGCCCTAGCAACCAATGAATAACACTGTTAAAATCCTAGGGGCCCATTTAGTGGGGGTAGGTGTCATTGAAATTAAGCTATATACCTGCAAACCATGTGTTGCTATGCAAATAAACAATTAGAATTGCTGTTGCTAAGCAACCGCTGGCCCTAGCAACTAATGAATACCACCGTTAAAATCCTAGGGGCCCATTTAGTGGGGATAGTTATCATTGAAATTGAGCTAAGTAATCATTAAGTCTGTGTAACTAAGGAAATACATATTTAGAATGGCTGTTGCTAAGCAACCGCTCAACCTAGCAACAAACCAATAATACCATTAGATTCCCAGGGCCCAATTTAGGGGGGATAGGCATAGTTCAAATTTGTATAGGGACAATATTAATGCTATGGGAGATGTGTTTTTGGCTACTTTGGCGGCCATCTTGGATTTTGGCTGTTTCCATGGTTACCGATTTGTTTTGAAGATGCAACCTAGGCTAAAATGAATCTTTGTGACCAAATGAACACCTATGAGAAATTTGGCGCTTTTGTCACTCCGGTAACGATTTTTTGGCTAAGGGACCCTACTAATAAAGGCCTACCATAACTTAGCCTACCATAAAGTACAAGCTGATGTTTGTACACATTCTAGGGGTGCGTCTTAAACACGAGCATTTACAGTACTGCAGGATAGTACCTGGAGGTAATACCTGATGATGGACGTCACTAATAACCTCCAACCATCCAACTACACCCTCATCCAACCAGCCCTCTCTGCCCACAATTTGCCTGTCAATGTATTGTTAATTATTGTCAATCCACCCACCAAGCATGGGTAAAAGGACAACACCCAGGAAGCTACACAAGACGGGTGGGTAGTGGTGTGGGGGATGGACTAACTGCTACAACAATTACCCATTCCTAGTACCTTCCCGTTAGAAAAGATTGGTCACTTAAGGTAGGACTTAGGCTCATTGAGGCGGTTAATGGCCCTTGAGGGGTGCATGATTCTGCATGTGCCGACTACCACCAGGCTATGGCGCCGCCTTTAACCAATTAAGGGCAACATAGTCCCTTAATGTGCTATATCTTTCTTTGTGTTTTGAGGACACCCCTGTCGAGTCTATCCGCCAGTGATTTATTCATACCCCAAGCCGACCCTTTGGGATTGTAACAACCACACAGGGCAGCATAATGTATGAATGCAGCACTGATGAGTAGACTTGCAAGAGTTGCATTTATGTATCATGACAAGAAAGGGCATATCGCATTAAAGGACTATGCGGCCATTAAAGGGTTAATGTCACTGTGGTTAACTTCCAGATGGTTTGCCCACAGCTGACCAAAAAGAAAACAACCTCCCTGAAAAGGGGTAGGGTGGGCAGCCGGAAGAGGTTGATAAAAAATTAATGTCAGGTGCCTGTGGGTTTACCCTTTAGGGGCCGCATGGTGCTTTAATACAGTTCATCCTTTATCTTCATGATGCATACACGCAGCATACACGCATCATGCCGCCCTACAGAGTTGATATGCTCCCGAAAGATCGGCATGATGCATGACTTCTGCCTTAGTGAGTAGGCTCCCCAAGGCTGCATTCGTGCATCATGACGACCAAGGACATTGGACATTAAGGCGCTATGTGTCCCATTAAGGGGTTAACTGACATGGCGTGATGAGGGACTGGTGGTCGGACAGGGATTGCAGGAAAAGGCGGGGAGGGGTAAGAGGGTGCTTGGTGGCGTTTTCCATATGATACCAAAATGGTGCTTAGCAAGCCAAGGCTTTGTGTCGCTAGCTATGGATAACACGCAAAGGCCCTTCATCGCCATATTGTCCCCCATTTTTATGGCCACTTGATGGTAGTTTTGCCATGGCTGGTTGAGCATTGAGAAAGCCTGGTAATGCTATCCATGTTGGGGAGGAATCAGCTGGGAAAGTACAGCACTGATACTCTTGCTACATTAAGCACAGTGGTTTCTGATACTGGCCATCCATAGAGAACACTTTGTGTAAGTAACGGTTTGACCAACTGCTAAATGAGCAGTGTGGGAAGTGTCCATATCAGGAGGCTCTATCTTCAGTAAGACAATCTCAGATAAGGTACAGCTGTCTTTATCTCATGAGTAAACCATGTAGAATCTATTATTAATGTGGGGACTCTAGTATTTATACCACACTGTCTGCAATGGGATGTCACATACATCTTGACCGTATATGATAACAACATCAATCATATATTATTTGTTATTTGGACGTTACTGTGTTTAATAAATCATCTTATGAACACTTTATAAACTCTAAAGAGGCTTCATGGTGTATCGTTACATTTCCCTTCTTGAAATGATTTATGTGTGTTATATATACAACAATCAGTGCGTACATTAAATCCCCATTAACGTGTTTTTTAACCTTAAAATTGCATACAGTGTTTAGTATTTCAATGGAGAGAGCTTTCTCTGGGTGATTATTAATTTCTTTACATGGAAGTGTAGAGTGCTACTTATGATGTTATAATCCAATCAAATTGAGAGAGACAGCGACAGAGATAGACTGAGAGGAAAAATGGGTGTGTGGTGAGTGAGGGTGGGGAGAGAGAGAGAGTTATGGAAAGGAGAAAGCTGTCAAAATTCACATTGGTCTTGATGATTGTATGTGTGCATCAGATTCATGGTTATTGTCGTAGATCAGAATAAGTCAAATTTTATCAGTGTCTAAAACCTCTACTGATTGACCCCTTGTGGCCAGGTGACAAACTCCTACCCCAAACTTCTCTCAGCAGATTACCTGTCCATTTCCCACCTGTAGGTGGTTGGTGGGTGGATTGCGTGTGGTAGGGCGAGAGGGGATGGAGGTGGGTCAACCATAGCTAATAACTGCACTGTGTTTGTTTGCTTAGTGAAGTGCACTGCTGTGATATTTGAAGTCGTAAAGTACCATATTGTTGTGGTTGTAATAACAATAAAGGGCATCTATTAACTGTAGGTCGTTAACTTCTGGGAAATAGAGGTTTTCATGTCCACTGTACCTACCAAAGGTTAATGTTTTATAAAATAATCTTGCCACACTGATTGAGAGTAACAAAGTAGCTATCATAAGAGAAAATACACGATGGTGTTGTGCATTCATAAGCAAGTTCATTCCAATTTATCATGTAATATTTTGTACTACACCCATACTGTCAACAATAGACAGCATGGATAGATTCGTACATAATTATCATAGATGGGACATGACACAGCGTTATACTAATAGTATAGGACCATCTCACAGGTCATAAGATTTTAAAGGACACTACGCGAAAAACAAATCCATCATGAGATCATGCACATGAAATATTCATATTACCACGCTGAAAGAATGTGCTTGACCTGCACCAAATGTCAATGTGTATCCAGCTGTCTCCCAAATCTTAGAAAAGTGTGAAGGTGTCCGGACACAGCTAGGCTGTATCTATAGACATGCCCACAGCAGGGAGAGCCTACAATAAGAAGGAATGTGATGTCTTCTGTTCGAAAAGATAGATATATCTAAATACCATGTCACAATCAACTCTTTCCCCACCCATTCCTTTCCCTTTTTATTAAGTGAGGTTTCCTGATCCTCGTTAATAATAGAGGTGAACTGTACTAGGAATATGTAGGTTGGGTATGGAGCACGTTTTGCTCGTTTTCTTCAATTTTTGTTTCCAGATAGTAAATCTGACCGAATTTAAGCATATGATCAATTGGTACTTTGGTTATTTTTTTCAAATTATTTAATTCTATCTAAGGATGAGATCAAGTGATATTTCCATTGGGTTTTCAACTGACTTAATGCAATCCTGTTGGTAGGCATTGGAAGTACTTCAGAATAAGTAGATCTCAGAATAATGTTCTGCATTCGAAAGAAATCAATCTGGACATGTAGGATTTACCACCATAGCAAAGGAATTAGAAATTAAAACAGCCAACATGGCCAATATCAAAACTGGTTTAATTGTAAACTGAGCACGCTGTATTCAGTCACGTTCTATAACCTGTCAGAGTGGACGTTTTTAATGTAACTCGTTCAATTAATCATGCTTAATAATTGTGAGGCCGTGCACACCTTTAAATGCTATCACAGACAACTGCTATAAATCAGACACAGGTATCATGTGGACTCATTTTACTGATGAGTCTCCCCCGCTGAGCACACTCACTTTCCCATACATCCCCTCACCTACAGGGATGACCGAAAGCTGGGAATATACTCTAATATTCGTCATTCAATGTACTGCTGTTACCTTTGCAAACGCAGCGAAAATACAGCATTTTAAACAGCTGTTCTTGTGGAGAGAATGGACTATTAAACTTCTTCTAACATCGTTGATACAGTGTAGAGATGAAGTCTAAGGAAATGAACTACACACTTGGAAGCAGGAAGAGTGCATGTCTATCAGATACCTCATAAAAAAATGTACTTTCTGTGAGAAAGGATTAAAGCAATAAATCTATATTTATTATGTTCGTTGTTATTTTTAAATAGTGGTGTGGGGTGAGATGAAAATGAAACCAGCAGACCCAAAGCTACCAATGCATTGCTTCTCTGATTCCAGACGCCTAGTCAGGGAAAAATCACATTTTCTTATCTTTATGATTTTCAGATATTCACATCTTTGCCTTACTGTATGCACATGAGACTACGTTTGGATTCAAGATTTTGCTCACCCCATAACTATTAGTGTTATACAGCCTTGAAAGACAGAGACAAATCGTACAATACAGTCGATATCCATGTTACAGTTTTCATATATGTTCATGTTGCCCAAGCCTGTATATCATTAAACTACTCCTGTACCCAGGCCCCGTCCCTGCCTCCCCTGGTCGACGCGACTCCCCGCTGGTCGCTCCAGGCCGCGGCCGCGTCACCATCGTCGTCGGCGGCGTCCGGCCCGACACCACCTCCCTTCCCCTCCTCCTGGACGTCCAAAACGCCACCTCCTTCCACCGAGGGCACCCCGGGGCTATGGGTCATACACACTCGTGGGTGACAATAGCAATTAAGTCAGTACACCGAGCTGCCACCATGCACACTCCTGGGCCTGATCCAGAGGCAAGTTGAAGTGATGCTACACGTTGGGGCTTAGCTGTGATATAGTTGTGGCCGCGGGAGATATGTGGAGTGGGATTTTATTCGTGGCAGGTCAGCGTTATACTGGTACAACCTGTATAGATCTACATAACATGCATGCAGGGACCATGCTGCGACATGCTTTTGGGGAGCTGTATATGTATTTGGTATTATCATGTTAATGCAGATCTGGCAGTTTTGTAAGCATGTATATAGTGACACTGATGGATTGTGTTCTGGAGATATATCATGTTTACTGTATCCATTCTGGGTGTTATCCTGAGTTGCATTTCCCTAATGTTAATAACTAAATCTTTAATACACTAAAACACTGAATGATATAATTATGATGATACCTATTAAGACATGTTTAAGAATTACTCTAATCCTCTTGCTTTATAAAATATACAATTGCTATACCTATATCTTGTTTATTGGTATTAGATGTCCACCTATACTGCGCATATTTAACATAGAATTACTCCAACCTGACCTGATAAAATTAGCAAGCTCACGAAACACGCCCTACAGGATTTAACAGATCCCTTTTTAATTCCCCCTCGTGGACCTCCATTCAGTAAATATGTTTGTGGTTATGTCATGTCGGTCGTGATGGATTGTAGCGACGTAAAAAGTAGCGTGACGTCAAACAGAGCCAGCTAACGAGTTTAGTGTAGGTCAGATGTCACATGACCGGGCTGTAGTAGTGGACTGCTGGCCCCGCGGTCCTTGCACTCGCAGACAAAAGTGACACCCATGCTCGTTCCCTTCGCTTAGCGGCATCCCTTTTCTATGCATTCCCAAGCAAAAATATGACTCTTTTTTGGATGAAATGCTGCTGACATCTTTCCAGCATTGTATTAAGATAATGTGGTACATTCACGTGTAAATGCCCGGTGTAAAAGACACTCTCATACCATTTCAAATACCGCCCTTTTCTAAAGTCTGGGGAGTTATTGTGGAAAGTGCCCATTTACTCTATGGGTATGCTTATATTGTCGTGTACAACTCCTAATTTTGAATTAGCGCAAGTACAAGCGCCATGGATCTATATATAGAGGGTATTGCATAACCATTATGCACTAAAGATATATATTAAATAAGCGCCTGCCTTGTACAAGATCATGGATAATTGGCGCCGACGTACTTATTCACGACGACATACCGTAGGTCATACACATTGTAGTAGAGGAGGTCTGCATAAAACTCTTATTTTAACCACCATCAAGTAGCTCCGAAGCTAGTGGTTTAATCTTTTTAACAACATTGGGTGGTGGAATTTTGGATGAGCTGCTTAAGCATTTAGTTGACATAATATCTGCGTTTCGATGCCTAAATATTTTAGAAGGTAGCTAATCTCTTTCCATATCTAAATGTGTGTTCTTCAAATCATCAGCAGCAAACGACTTTCTTTCAATGGGATCAGAATGAAACCTGCATTAATTCCCCAAAATGGACCCAGAGAGCGTTGTCCACTTCTCACTGGGTTGTCTCTCATAAAATATATTTCTTCTCATGAAAATGTGTTGGGAGGGTATAGATACCCATGGCATTTTGATCGTAAATAACAGAGAATTAAGACAAAAGCAGCCATAAATTCAGAGTAGACCTCCCACTGAGCTGTCCCACATGCCTTCCCCGACGGTGCATCTGTTCCGCGAGGCAACCGGAAGACGAGTAGGTCCCGCCCTCTCGCGGCAGGTAGAGGAAACAGATGCGCGCGGGTGGTGCGCGGCGAGTTTCAAAACGAAACCTGTTGTGTGCGATTCCGCCATTAATCGTGGTTCGCGTCAAAACGACGTTGGTTCAGATGGTGTCTGAATTCGTGGAAAATACAGGGGAGGGGGGCTGGGTAGAAGGGATGGCTATAGCCTTCTGACGCCGTGTAAATAAGCTGTCATAACGTGCGGGATCGAACGTTGTGTGTGTCTTTATGGTTTTATTATATTTGCTTTATTTATGTGGCTCTGTTCATGTTAAAAAATTCCATACATAGCTGACGTGGTGGCTGACCGTCTTTACATATCTAGGTGTCCTTCTTTCCCACCAAATCCTGCCCTTCCAATCTCTCTTTTCTTTCTCTCTCTCTCTCTCTCTCTCTCTCTCTCTCTCTCTCTCTCTCTCTCTCTCTCTCTCTCTCTCTCTCTCTCTCTCTCTCTCTCTCTCTCTCGTCATAGATCTACTTTCCAATTACGGATGTCAGTTTGAAATATCTAATTGAATGTGTACTTGATAGACTGTGATGCGGGGAGTCACCCTGCAATAATTGGATCTCATCTCCCCAATACAATGTATAATTTCCACCTTCCTCCGTATACTTATACCCAAACCGTTATTTCTGATATCAGATAGGCAGAGGTGCCTGGTCAATCCGCCAAGTACAATCACCCCTGAAGACAACTTGATCCAGATAAATGGTCTTAGATTGGTGGACATCCTAGCCACTGGTGTGCAGACGAGGGTGTCACAAAGGGGTAGAGGTTAGGGGTGTTTTTTAACGCCACTGGTGGTGATGGGGATGTGAGAATGGATGTGTGGGAGGGGGTCATGGTGTGAGTGTATAGTGTACATATAGTCTGGTACCTTGGCCCGTGCCCCTTCACTGTTGCTACCCACAAAAACCTCATCACTCCAGGTGTGAAGATTACAATGAGAGGTGGATGGGGATGTTGTCATTGACTCACCCCTTGTACCGTGCAGTACTACCCCTATACCCCCCCCCACACACACACACACCCGAACCCACCCTCACACAACCTATGATGAGGTGTAATTGGGCATAGCCAGCGATTCGATACGAGTCTCCGTCTATGACTATGCTGACATATGGCGCCCATCCTAGCCATCAGAGACAGAGGATGAGATGAAAAGGGAGAGACAGAGACAGAAAGAGAGATTCTGAGAGGGAGAGATAGAAAGACAGACAGATAGACAGCGACAGAGAGACAGAGGGAAACAAATGGAGACAGGGGAGAGAGGGGTGGATAGGGAGAAATAGGTAGAGACAGGCAGGGAGAGACAGAGGGAGGCAGAGACAGATAAGAACAGAGACTGACAGAGATCCAGAGACAGACAGGCAGGCAGAAAGGTGGAGAGAGAACGAGGGGGAATGTCATCGACCTGTAGTGTAAAGTCGATGGCATAAATTGAATGGTCACCTCCAAAATGTGCATAAAATTGTAGGTAGGGAGAGAGAGAAGAAGAGAGAGGGGGAGACTTAGGTGCATAGAACGAATAACAGATGAGTACAACATACACATGTATAAAAAAAATGAAAGAACGAAATGGCGGAAGAAAGTAAGAAAGCAAGAAAATAGTGACAGAGTAGTACTACTGTGTCTGTAGTAGCAGTGATGCTTGGAAGGAGATTGCAGGGGGTCAGGGCTGGGGTCAGTTTATTGTCCCGCCAGCGTCCACTTGGGGTCAGAGGTCATGGCTCCAGGATCCAGGCGCCCTCTCGCGGGACGCGCGGAAATTACAGAGACGCTGACAGCGGCGGATCTGAGCAGGGTTCGGTTTCTTTAGAATGTCAACCAATGCTTTCACTATCAATAAATACATTTTTAAAAAGAACTCATGTAAACTCTGGGCATGCGGATCTGTTTTTTGGGGGGAGTTTCAGTGGTGCACCTCCTATGCTTTGCCAGATTATAGGCTATATTGAGGTCCAAATTGGGCAAGTAAACTCTTCATGCAAAAGGAAGTGTCCGTCTCCTTATATATAAAGGGTATATAATATGATACCAGTATTTCATTCATATAATATCAGGTATAATATGCGTCTTTGCCTTCACCCGCTCCCCTCTTCCTCCCATGCAGACCCCTTCCCCTAACTGCTTATCGCTGCTTCTGATGGTTTGTTGCTATGACAATAGTTGTCGGCCTTTTTCGGTGGTTGGTGGTTGAATGGGTGTGTGTGTGGGGGGGGGGGGGGCTGGTAGTTAACACCACAGGCTGCCGACCCGTCGACGATTATCCGAGACGGCCTTGGCACAGCGCACAACAAATATATGCTCTGGAGCGTGCCAGAGAACGAAACTCCGCGTCGCCGCGTAGGGGGCCGTCAAATGAGTGGGGGACCCGAATCGAAATTACAAGGGCGAGTCTGACAAGCTGGTAGCAGACGGTTATGAGTTGTGATCGTATGTATTCTTCTCTGTGTGCAGGGAATTGAGTTGGGGTGTAGATTCCACCCCTTGCTGAGAGTATTTCTACCTTTAAGTTTACCTTCACCTTTGCGATGAGGTCACCAATGATTAGAACCCTACACCAGGTTGGATAGACTTTGCAATAAGGTGTTGAAGGTAGATTTAGTGATAATGCATTACGTTGATATCAATAGATAAAACAGAGCGCATGTATATGCCTCCATAGTCCCAAATAAAGTACTAATTTCAGGACAATGTTCGTTCGTTCATTTTGCGGCAAGCCGTTCGGAGAGCGCCGAGCGCTGATTGGCTGGTGGCCGTCATGTGACCGCGCCTCGAGCAGACGACATTTTCGCCGTGAGTTGGCGGAGCGCGCCAAACGGTGGGCATACATTAGCCGGGGCCTCCCATTTGAAGCTGCCGGCCGTGGCCGTCGTGCTGACACTTGAGTGGTGTGGGTGAATGGGGACGCACTCTCGCGACGCGGCCCGAGAAAACGCGCGACCACGTTCTAAACGCTCTAGATATATATATGAGTCGGCCCTATACACGCCCATATGTGTCTACCACTAGTATCCAGTAGAGACTAGACTGAGAACACTGGAGGTTCTGTGAGCTGGGATCAGCCAACCGCAGCCTGTATCCACATCATACCTCCACGACACATGAGAGGTACAGGCACCACAACACACCCTACAGGCCACAAGCAGATAGTACACACCTGGAGTCTCCACAAGACTCGAGCTAACTCTCTGAGAAACATCGCTCCTCTTTGACTGTGATATCTTGTAGTTAAGCCAGCATGATCTCCAAATTAGGACAATAATAACTCTGGAGGGGAATGGACAGGGGGCGATGCCGGAGTACGTCACCAAGTGCTACGTCGCGGAGAGTTACGTCACGGAGTACGTCATCACCAGACGTCGCGGTCAGTTTCCGGTAGTGTCAAAAGCACATCCTCAACATCTACAGCAACAGCATCAACACTATGTACCTGCCTGCTGTTAACCTACGGTCAGTATACCAAGTTACATGTTCATGTTTAACCCATTAATGCTTCCATGATAATCGGAAATTAATGTATTATGTAATAATCGCTAATCCCATACTCACTTCGAAAATCTCAAAAGCACTTTCCCATGTTGCTGGTGAAAAGTTCAGAATTAAAAGGGTAAATGTTTACCATGTCGAATTGGACCCAGCAGAAATATGACATACTCTCATCTTTGCATGTCCCCTAATAACAGAAATAAAATACATGGTAGGAAATAATGTTACTTTGGCTGTATATTTATCTTAATTTACGACACGAAGATGATAAGTAGTTAAGGTGCATTGTATCATGAGCTTATACTCAGTTATTTTAGAGGCGTAAACGTGGTTGTAAAATCCCCACATTTGGGATATCATTAGACTAAGGTGGTTCTTCCCACTTATACAAGGAAACTGCCCGAGGGTGTATGTCAGTGAGGTGTGCCTCTCTCACTCCCAGTTGACTACATGCATCTGAAATTAAAAGCACGACCAAGATAGGCTATATTAGATCAACATTTCTGAAAAATAAATTGACTTGAAATTGAGCCAGTTTCATAATTTCATGTTTTTGTTTTTCATGTTTTTGGTCTTGTTAATGATTCCCTAATAACATCATCTTATTAGTGTATATAAATTAACCTGTACAGTGGGGTGTTTCACAAGGGAAAAATAGATACAATTCATTCTATATGTTTTCTAAGACCAACTTAATATCACCCAATGTTAATCTTATCTTGGTGTTTCACAAGTTTCAATTGTATCTATGGTCATATACTTACACAGAGGCAAATATCACAGTCACCCAATGTCGCCAATACTACTCTCATACAAGGGTCAGGCACTGCTGGACTATAATAGATGGGTCAAGGGCCATTCTAGTGAGGGTCAGGCTAGGCTGGACATTCAATAACAGGCTGGACCTTGGCAAACTTGCTTGAAAGTCTGGCCATGCTGGATCCTCATGCCATAGTCTGGCAATGCTGGACTCTTGGGAGAGTCTCTATCAGCCTGCAAGAGTCCAGCATTGCCAGACTATGGCATGAGGATCCAGCATGGCCAGACTTTCAAGCAAGTTTGCCAAGGTCCAGCCTGTTATTGAATGTCCAGCCTAGCCTGACCCTCACTAGAATGGCCCTTGACCCATCTATTATAGTCCAGCAGTGCCTGACCCTTGTCTGAGAGTAGTATTGGCGACATTGGGTGACTCTGATATTTGCCTCTGTGTAGATACAATTGAAGATAATAATGCGGCTTGTGAAACACCAACTTAAGACTAACATTTGGTAAAAGTAAGTCAACCTTAATAGCCATGTAGCATTAATCTTAAATACGCTGCCCTTTTATGATGATCACATAGTATCAACATAAGTGTTGTTTAAATGTGTATAACCAGTTTATTTTCATCCTGAATAAACAGATATTTGCAGGGATTCTTGTGTGTAGTATGACACATATATTGCATGAAAAAAACGTGAAAAAGGATGTAAGGAAAATATTAGCGGGCATGATATGAGCTGCACGCTAATATGCATTGTGAAACACTTATACATTAGATTGTAGGCCAAAGACCCTGACTTAACATCTTGGTTGTATACCTTTGTGAAACACTTTTTATAAGCAGTATACAATTGATACAACCAAATGTCGGTCTTAGTGGTTATATACAATTAACACCTCCTATAGAAACACTTATTCTACAATTAATTAATTAATTCACACACTAGCGCTATATGTCTCTAATGATATAATGTCTTGTTTGAATCAACCATTCAACCCACATGTCATATGATTCCAACGCCGACAAAGGAATATATTGTGTCTGTTGTAATAGGATAACTCGGACCATTACGCGTCCCCCCGTTGCAATTTAAATAAAGAATTTTGAACTTGAACTTGAATTGTATGTCTCCCTTGTGAAACACCCCACAGATCTACTATAGTCTGGACTACAGTACACGTATTGTTGTGTATTACACAGCTAAGCAGAAGTTTAAACTCTATCAAACACAATGGTCACTGCATGAATGTTGGCATTTAAGTATGTTCTTTAGAAAAAAATCGAAATGACCGGTCATGGATACTAATTGTATTCCTCTGACGATATCATGTCCTATGATGATTATCAATGTATGAACTAACTTTCCAAACATGCAGTTCTAATGAGAGACCAGTATGTACCAAGAACACCCATTCAATAACTATTATCATGCTTGCTGTCACCTTTAATCTGCATGGGAGACTATGCACCATAACGAGAACTCTGAGGGGGAAGTAGATCAGATATTAAATTAAAACTGCCCATGGTGATTTCTATTCCTGGAATGTCAAGGATCATAGACCTCGCAATACATTACCAGGGAAGGTCATATTGTCCGTCTACATTGCATTAATAGTACACAAGGAGTAGACTCACACCATGATCAGAAATAAGTACAGGCGTCAAAATAGGTATTCAAAATCATGCACCCTTTGCCCACCCAAGATGGTAGACATGTAGATCATAAAAATCAAGTTATGTAGGTTGGATAATGTGTCTATACAGCAAGCATGCTAATAACGTCGCTGGTGTTGTCCCGCGAAGCTTTTCCTCTTCAACAGACATGTCTGACTTTTTTTTCTAAAGGGCTATGTATATGATGTTATATCAAATAAGGTACCCCTATTCTAAGATTCAGCAGTCTATAAAATAAAGCTAGCGATACATCCCAGTGAAACAACTTCACCATCCGACAGGTAGCTCATCAATGATAACTAATTCATTCATAATACCTTTAGATTTGAAATGAACACTGGTATAATCACATATGTGTAGAAGAACTACCATGAACTAGTAAATGAAATGACCATATTACAGTATCAGACACCACTACACACACATACATGCGTGCAGAGCAGGGTATATATATATAGCTCTGTGCTGCTGTGCACTACAGACCTGAGTGAGTGACATCTAATCAAAACTGACATGTCATGTCCCTGACATGGCCTCCATGGCAAATATCAATAAACGTGAGAGCATGCCACAGAGAGCAGTATTACTGGCTAATGGCCCTGCTACTGCCCATTAGTGTGTACATGTGTGTGGGGAGGGGGGAGTGGCCAATGAGTTGTACTGTGACCATGTGGTGGATCTCCCTGCTCTCCTTCCTGTGATTTCTGTAAACTGTTTGCCTCTCTCGGCACACATGTGTAACCCTTTAAGGGTCACATAGTGCTTTAAATGTGTGCTACTCTTCAATTGACTGTCGTCATGATGCGTGAGTGCAGCCCTGGTGGGTGAGTCTATACTCGCCAGAGCTGCCTGCACTCAAAAAGTAAACTTGTCTCCAGACTCTTCAAAGTGACGGTCATAAAATAAACGAGTCAAAAACTCGTCTAAGTGACAAGGAAGTGGGTCTTCTAGCTGGAGATAGAAGACCCACTTGGCATGTGCCAGCCCAAAACCCGACATTTGCCAGCTCTAGATTCTATTTGTTGGATGGTAACCTGATAGGTTAGACAACTTTATGACAGTCACTTCGACGAGTCTGGAGACAAGTTTGTTTTTTTCAGTGTGCCATGATACTGTATATCTGTCAAGTAGGGTCGACATGGTGCTTTCAAAGAGCGAGTTAATCACCAGGGCTGCATTTACCATAATTATACATGACTAAATGCCATAATGCATTAAAACACTATACAGTCCTTAAAGTTAAATGGCTAATATAGACGGGAAAGCTAATGCAGGTGTGTCTCTAGAACTGATGGTGTTGTGAATATTGAAATGATTATCATGAATCCACTTACTGGATCTTTTAAATAACTATAAACACTCTAAAATATGTGTGTTGCGTGAACATGCATTTAAAGAGCAACACATATTGAGTAGCATAACTGAGTAACGCACTTTTGAGATCAACACACTATGAGTAGCGTGTAGTATGCTACAAAACAAAGGTGTGTTAAAAGTGGCTGCAGAAAAAAAAAGTAAACATAACACACATTTCTTAGAGTTATTTGCTCTATGTTGTTGGCAATTAGTGACTGGCATTTTCTACAATGATATAAACTTGATTGATGATTTACATTCAGATCCCGAAAGTGGATTTCAAAGAAAATTAAAGGTGGATAAACATGTGAGCTGATGCGGGTGGTGTCTTTAGCTTCCATGGACCAACACTTTAAAACGCGTTCAGAGTAGTCTTTTATTTACCTCCTGCCCCCATGTCGCAGTTATTACATCATGATATGTATCTCCATCGTAATAACATATCATAACCTTTGTAAACTTATTTCATTTAAAGCCCTTCAATTAGTTTTCATTATTTAAGGAAAATAATATCACTCATGTGCTCGACATTAGTGGGTCTATTTTGTTTACAAATTGATGTCAAACGTTGTATCATTTATTCTTTTTATCGACACGAAGAGTCATCTATTAAAAGTAGTATCATGTTGAAGGTAGTCATAGTTGCGAAAGAGACCATTAATTTTCTCTAGAAAATATTATTTCTTTTTGAGCTATATTACCTCGCTGCATCCATATATTTTCATAAATATGTGATCCATTTGTCATTCTGTTTCTTTTATTATACTTGGGAATGTGTGTTGAGATATCACAATAGTATGTCAACATTTTGATGAATGACTCTGGTTTGTCGGTTAAACTATTCGAAACACGGAAACAGCTGGCAAAGTCAGATCTCGGTATTGCTTTTGTAGAAGCCAATGTTATCTTCAGACATAAGTGTACATAAGTGTTGGGCGGGTACACTTCAAGGCAAATTACGCTGCTTTTTTATTTCCAACCCTTACTTGTGGTGCTTCTACACCCGTATCCATTTATCCTCATACTCTATATAGAGGGATCTTCATGAATGTGACTATTTGACTGCTAATTGGGTGCTAACACAACCTACGCATTAGCATGTGCTATTTGTCAAAAACAGATACGGGATACACAGTGGCTTCAATGAAAGGCCTCTTCTGCCTTGCCTTTTTGTATTGTAGCACTTCATTGCCACATTTATAAGTATGACATATGTGAATATGAACCGATGGTGATTTTATTGTTACATGTGCTTCTTTCAGGTGGCCCCTGATGATGGGCAACATTGGGCAGACCCAGTGTGGGGCGGGAGGAGGTGGAGGAGGAGGGGGAGGACACCTCCCCACCAGTCTCCACCACGGCCACTCAGGTAGGCTCCCCGGCCCGTCTACCACCAGTGGCGGCAGCGGGTCGGCTGGGCTCCCGTCCAACGCCGCGCCCTCACAACAGCCAGCAAGCACAGCCAGCGCTTTCAAGTCGGTCCCGTCGTCGTCCTCGTGTCCTAACGGCGTCACAGGCGGCGTCAGCGCGCCGTGCCACCGTGACCAGGCGCCGCCGACGACGCCCCCGCATCCGGCGGCGCCCGGGCTGCATGGGGCGCCGGGGCCGGGCGCGCAACACGCGCAGAACGCGGCGGCCGCGGCAGCAGCAGCTGCAGCAGCCGCAGCAGCAGCGACTCAACTACAAGGCTTCTGTGCTCCCGGGGGTGGAGGGGGCATCTACCCTGGAGGAGGCATGGACGAGCGGACGGCTGCTATGATGATGGGACTGAAGGAGGCGGGTAGCGGCGGTGGGGGTGGGGGAGGAGGAGGAGGAGGGCACTACGCCCCTCCTGTTTCCGCTGCCGCGTCGCCGCACCTCACGCACCCTGCCTTCCCCATGTCCGTCCCCATGTGGTTCAACCCCACGCAGACAGCCTACAGCCTCTTCCTGGGAGGAGAGAAGGCCCTAGCCGCCTCTCAGTACCTCGCCGCTACAGATCCCTTTGCTAAAGCCGCAGCTGCCAACCCTTTCTTTGACCTGGCCCGCATGGGACACTACCCACTCGGGAAGAAACTCTTTGGGTGCCCACAGTGCCGCTACATTACTGACAGAAAGAACAACCTCAAGCGGCATGTCGCCACCATGCATCAAGAGTGTGACAAGTCTCTGGAGTGCTGCGGGGTCGTCTTCAAGAACAAGGCCTCTCTCAGAGACCACGTACTCATCTTCCACTCCAACGGCTACATGTGCCGCTTCTGTGGCCGGAACTTCTGCCGGAAGGCGCTCCTCAAGCGCCATCTGACGGTACACAGTGGTCAGAAAGACTACCTCTGCTCGCAGTGTGACTATGCCACCAGCCACAAATCCAATCTCGAGCGCCACAAGAAGGTCCATGAGCGACAACCTACAGACTCAGAAGACAATGATCTGGATGGCTCACCCAGCAAGGACGACTCCCCACATTGCACCTCAACCACGCCATCCTTCTCAGTGGCTTCCCTCTTCTCACCTCAGCATCACCCACGCATTTCCGGTTCCGCCTCTGACACTGCCGATGCTGAGCGGATCTCACGAGACTTAAGTCCAACCGGAAGTACAGTGCGGACGGTACATGCGCACAGCACCACCTCGGAGCACCCCTTGAACTCTGACCGGGAGCGCTCCCTGGTGGGTGGGTTAGGCAATAACTTGACTCTGCCTCGTTTTGGGCATCACCATAGCAACCAAGACGAAGATCTTCCATTATCGCCCATTGATGTAGAAGAGGATGCCAATACGTTGATCGACGTAGCCAACTGATATGCTCCAAACATCTGTAGGTGAAAAGGGTAGTACATTTTGTACCCACTACCTCAGCTAGACTGCCAGCCAGAGTAAGACTGTCCTAGACATGAGGTATTTTCTTCATACTTCTATGCTATCTATCTGTTTCTATATGCTATCGTGTTTCATAATACAATAGGAAGAGGTATACTATCATATTATATAAATGTCTCTATGTCACCCTTTTCAGGGATTTCAATAAGTGCACTCTGTAAGTCATTTTGTGAACTGTATATACATGCAATGTATTTGACTCTCTTCACTACTAAGGGTATGCTTAACAATTCAGTATAATTTCCCAAATATTTAATTATTTAAGTCATTTTGGTACATTTTGGTTATCAGTGCATGTATTATAAAGTCCTCACAGTTCACATTCCTGTATATATAAACGTTGTTTTGTGAGTTAACCCTTTGGTGCTGCTGGATGGTGCATATATAGTGATGGCCTAACGTACGTGAGATATGTCTTTGGTGCAGTTAATTAACCGTATACACATGGCGGAGGAGGCTATGGGCTGAATAGAAGAAAGGGACCTAACTAGGCAGACAGTTGCTAATACCCAGCACTACCTTTGTGGTGGCATCCATGGCATCATGCCCTCTGCATTGTGATGCGCTCCCTAGTGAGAAATTGTTGAAAGGTGAGCACATCAAACCACGAGCCCCCCCCCCCTTCCACCCCACACCTGCCCCCGCCCCTACCCATCTCCTATGTAAGTATACACCCTACCTGTACAGCCTTACCTGGGAGCCATAAGGTCTTTGATAGTTGTCACACCTGGCCGACCTTCCTCTAATTGGATTGCCAAACAGTGCATTGCTCTCTGCAGAGGCCCTTTTGATGTCTATGAAACTTCAATGGGGGTATACCACATGGAAGCATTTTAACCTTCTCTCCGACCCTCCTCCTTTGCTCATTATTTCCCCTGTGGATTTGGGGGGTACATGGAGGAAGCCAACCTGGGCCAAAGATGTATATAATAATCAATGAAGCGTAGACATTCCAATTAGCCTATTCCTAATTGATATTGATGCTTCCCTTGGTAGTGTAGTCGAACTCAAAGTGTGTTACATGAACATGTGCCAACACCCACAAAGATTATAGTGAGCATAAGAAAAATTAAATAACACTGCCATTTCTTTCTCATTACAAGCACCTGATGCCCTGGATTCTGACTATAGGTACATCAGTTTTTAAAAATATTGTACCACAGGAACATATTTAAAACACGTTGTCACAATTATTGATATTGGTATTATGCATCTTAAACATAGGTGTATACATATCCTCCACTTATGTTTGCATACATAGTTATTATGAATACTAAATATTTAAGTGGTCTATTGTTCATAAAAACATGCCAAAATGTTTTCACAATGGAAAGGTTGGTCATTGATTATTCATTTATGACATTATTGGTAATGATCTATGTCTTTTTATGATCCTCACTTCTATGTGCCAGCATACAGTTTCATGTAGTGTTGCAAAGAACAGCTTAAGTGAATGCATTTCCAGTAAGTATACAGAGGTCAATGTAGAGTCTAGTTCTGACTAATCCACATCATCATGAAAGGATAATGGTAACGGTAGACACTGACTGATGTGCCTCACTTTTCCAGTTGGCAGATATGAGACAATGACATGCACACGTATACAAATATACTACATCGCTAGTACACAACAGATAAAGAAACACACAGACAAAACCCCAGAAATGCAGCATACAACTGGTATAGGCTAACAAATAGGTGTGTTCAGGCAACCGACCTATTCATTTTTGGACAATTTAGGTGGCATTTTTTATGTCTACTTTTTTTTAATAATATATAAAAAGTGTAGCCCGTTTACCAGACCATCATCAAAGACATACATGTATTTGGAAAAAAGTAAACTAGCTGTTCTATTGCCTTGGCCATGCTACCTGAACGCAACAAGGTTTTTTTCTTGGCCTTACTGTTTTCATTGATGGACTCTCCTCAGTGTTAGACACCTGGGGTGTGATCCCTTATGTCCATCCCACCCCTCCCCCTCACCTTATTATTTCTCCTCACCTGGACGACACCTCCAGGGACCCGTGAGAACGGCGTCCGGAGACCTGTGGCCCACAGCCCAGCCCTCCTCCAGGACCCTGGCACTGGACGTCTCTCACCTGGGCTCAGGTGTGCCAGCTCCCAGTGAGTCAGACTCCTCGTGGGCTGTGGGAACGCTCGTCGGCCGATGGCACTGGCCCCTCCAGAACATACCCTACCTACCTCCCACCCACCCACCCTCTAGATTAACCCCCACCCTCCATGCATGCCCATCCTACACATACAGACATGTGCGCACTATTGCTGTGTATTATGTTCATTCTATCTTGTCTCAGGTGGTAATTAATGACTGCATAGACTATCGATTTAATCGTTGTGGCACCTTTAAACATCATTCCATAGTCCTTTGTATCCTAGCACTTGACTTGGATTATGTTGACATGAATGTGTCGAGAACAACCCCCCCCCCCCGACATAGATTTGCTGAGATCCGACCATTCTCAAACATTACCCCTAAAATTAATGCTATCAATATCACATTGCATGGCACAGCAGTGTTTTCTATAAGGCCTTTGCATGCCAGTCAAAGAATTATCATACCTAAAGCTGTACCTCAGACAAGTGCTGGCACCACGGGGTAGTATTTAGGAGTGGGTTGTAGTAGGAGTGGGGTGTCCAGAGCGATCACGTTCCGAGCCCCATGTACAGTGCCTGCGTGGTGGGATCCACTCGTTCCCAGGATCACATGCTAAACCCCGTTCAGATCTAACATGCATGACATAGCATATTCAACTCAATACAGAACAGATTTCCAAACAGTAAAGGTCAATATTATAATATTTCATTAGTACAAGGGATACAAGAGAGGCACGTGCACTACTTTGTCAAACGCTTTTGCAATGTTATTAATCAGGTTAAATTGCAACGACAAATCCCAAAATCTCAACAAATGCCAAAGCCGCGTATACAGTATTAGACGAGCTATAATTGTGGTGGTATTGGAATAGAAGAGAATGGAGAAGACAGAGGGTCGGGGAGGAAGGACACTCTGTGGTCGTCCAGAGGCTATTGTTGTGTGCGTGGTTTACGGGCTGAGAACGGGGAGGGACCGTGAAAGGTGGTGGCCAGTGGGATCCTTTAAGGACCACAAAGTGCTTTAATGTGATAAGCCCTGTGTCGGCATGATGCATGAATGTAGCCCTGGCGAGTTACTCAGGCACCATGCCGCACCTTTGGGAGCGTATCAACCCCGTAGAGTCGGCATGATGCTTGAAAACAGCAGCGGTGACTTACTCCCCAGGGCTGTATTCATGCATCATGACGACCAAGTACATTAATGCACTATGCCGCCTTAGAATGGTTAGGAGGGCCGGTGGGATGGGACGGGAGGGGCCCCGGTATGGCATGTCTTGGACGTGAGCCTTGGCGCTATTGTCACCTTACGTGTCTGTTCTCTTCAAGAACAATACCACGGACATGCTCTCTGGATACAAACACTGTCAACATGGGATAGTCTTCCTGCCGTCTCCCCCATGTATGGAGACTATGGGATGTATACATGAAAGTGCCAATTCTATAAACTGTACAGACATGTGAGTACATCTCTATATATTTTCTGAAGTATTAGTGAGCATCAATATGTTGTACGCCAGATCCTGCATGAACACAATAATCATGTATTAAAGTCGTCAAAATGGAATTGGAGAGAACAGAATATCAGACAATATCCTCACCATACATAGAAAAGTATCGCCTTATATTATGATGAGCCATGAATGTCATAAGCAGCTTTTTTTGCAAAGAAGAAGTATATTCAACAAGATATAATCATCATCTTTAAGTGCCAAAAGGGAAGGATATGAGTTTGTCATAGAGTCCAAGTATTCAGCTACATGGGTGGCTCTACTCAGAAAACAAACATCATATCCTGGTCTGTTACCACAATTATTTGAGATTATATCCTTGTGCGATGCTTTAGCATAACGTGTGCTAAGTTCAAAATATGAAGCCATATATTTCAAACAGCAAAGCTGTCAGGGCGACACCCTGTGTGGTGATAAATGGAGAGGGTGACACAGAAATGAGAAGACACCTTCCACAAATACTATCCATGCACCTATGTACACCTCTGGACCACGCAAGAAGTCCTACACCCCCACAACACCTCTGCCAGCACTCTCTCAGTCAGAAAGGGAAAGAAATGTCCCACCCTATTATCCCCCGTCTATAGACTCACTCACCAACACACACTCCTAATCATCCCAGAGCACAGAAAATGGCCCATTTCTTCTTTTTTTTTGCTGGTGTCCGTCTTGTAACAGACGTGCCTTCTATGAGGGACAGTCGGTGACAAGCAGAAGGCCAATTACAGCTTTAGTGGCTTCGGGAAGGGGAGGGTGAGGGGTCCCCCACACAGACACCTCTCCGTCACGGCACGTCAAGGGTTAACTGTTCTTTAGAGGCCGGGGTCAGGGCGGGGCAACCGACCACACCGCACAGTGGGAGGCAAGAGGGGCAGGAGAAAGTAAGGGCAGTTTTCAGCAAGGTATATGGGAGTTGGAAAAGGTAGGGAAATGAACACAGAAAGGCAGTAGAAAACTGATGACCTAGACCTGGCAATTTTATGATATCTAAGGATTAGTCCAGTTATTATTATGAAATAGAGGGATTCAACAGTATTGCATACAGAAGCCAATTCAGAAAATTAATAACATTGCCACATGGCTTCAACCATGAATGCTCACGTATACATATATTCCCAAACTCCTAATACCCATTGAAACCATAGAGAATACACATGTTATCATAACTCTCTCCAAATCTTTTCCCTTTGAGAATTCTAGTGCTCCTCTAGTGCTGAAAGCAAGTACACATCACCTGATCACAGACAACTGAGTGCACGATTACCAGCGCCAATGTTTTGCAATATATCACCAGTGAGCATGGGCAATGATGACACTTCTCAGCCAACTTTCTCACAGCTCTTTTGAGCAATTTCACATGAGCCTTACTGGCATGCCTCTTGTCAGCCACTTGGCACACCACTCCTAATGTGAAAAAAGGGACAGCCTGTTGATGTTGTCAGTAGGGTGCCCCTGTACAGAGGCACATTTCACACCTTCTTAATTCACCCTCCTCCACCCCATGGTAGAGTGGCTTAAGGTCAGACTGTGCTAGGTAGACCGTACCATGGAGGAGGTAGTGTTTGGGCTGTATAGGGTAGGCCTGTGGGGTGGTATATGGCAGTGCAGCTGGGGATGGATAGCTGCATGGTCCAGGTTGAATGAGGTGGATATCTTAGGAATATGGCTGGTTGTTAAGGGTTCTTCATCGGTTTTTATGAAGGTGTTATATATGTTTCAGTTTGGGCAATTGGAATTTTCTTGTAGGACTGTGGTTGGATAAAGTATGCAGTCTGAATAGCTGTACGTTTATGTTGTATCTCTGTGTAATAATAGGTTTATTCCACCCAGGGATGCTAAAATACTATGACATAATATTAACCATTTTGAGAGACATGTTCTGAATATGGCTGGTTGTCAAGGGTTCTTCATCGGTTTTAATGGAGGTGCTTTTTTAAAAGCTATGTTTCAGTTTGGGCAATTGGAATTTTCTTGTAGGACTGTGGTTGGATAAAGTATGCAGTCTGAATAGATGTACATTTATGTCCCTGTGTAATAATAGGTT
Organism: Harmothoe impar; assembly: GCA_947462335.1. Taxonomy (NCBI): domain Eukaryota; kingdom Metazoa; phylum Annelida; class Polychaeta; order Phyllodocida; family Polynoidae; genus Harmothoe; species Harmothoe impar. The sequence continues at coordinate 36,439,599 of OX381714.1, forward strand.
AATTCCACCCAGGGATGTTAAAATACTATAACATAATATCACCAGACATTTTACAATGTAAAGGATAGGAGGGGGCTCTGTATAGGAAGGCAATGGCGACCAAGATTCTGCAGTGCTATATAGTCACAATCAAACCCGTAGCTTGGTATATAAAAGGTCTGAATCCCTTCCGGCGTCCCATTTCTACTCATGCCGGACGGGCAGCAGGATCATCCCCTTCAAAATAAGCTCGGCAAGCCCCGTTAGGCATCCCTAACAATCTGCACACGCTATCACAGCACCACTGACAGGTAGTGGGGCACTCCAGCACCTGGAAGTCAGGTCCCTTGTGTATGTTTAACGCGCCCCCTTCAAGTTAATATCCTCCACGCACGCAACTCTTGACCACCAGGAATAGGACCTTAAGTATATGCACGCATATAATTATTCATACCTAGTCGCCTATACTATAGCTATAGACTATAGGAGGTGGTTAACTTGGCCTATGTGCCATATGGGAGTGCTGGGTATTAAGAGAAGGGTGGGGGCTAAGTTGTTGTATAGGGGATTCTTGAAGAGCGGATCTCCTCCCATTGTGGAGTATAGTACACTTCCTCCCCCTTAACCCTCCGTCTGTGGCTGACGTGGGTCGGCCTGATGCCAGCTGGGAGGCGGCTGGCGTGAGCGCGTCGGGCCGTGGACGCAGTGCGCGTTTCTGGCACCAAGCCGCAAAGAGCCACCACTGCCCGCGCCAGCCGCACCATGGAACTATACAGCCACAATAGGCTCAACCTGACCCTCCGCCTCAGAGCCCCCCACTCTCTCTATATATACAGGCCTTGTTTCAGGACTAGCAGAGTATAGTGTGGACCCGGTCTATTTTTTTCTTTTTTTTTCATATCTGGATTAGTGAGTATATTTTGTTTTGGGGCTAAAATCCCCCTGAACATGGTGTGACTGGAAATTTATAAAGCATTTGCATTGTCATTGGTTCCATCTGGGATTTTCGTAGCATTTTCACTGCAGTTGCCCACATAAAACACACTCACACACAGATACACAGAAACACACAGAATGCTTCAGAGGTTGCTAACATTAGAAACTATTTCAATTATTTCACATAGCTTGGTACGAATTGGGCTATTTGAGATACTATCACATTTTCTTGGTTATAATGCAGCTCTTGCCTGTTGTTATGCATAATCATATGCATTTTGTGCCTCACATTCCCTCTCATTGTCCCCTTTATCTATTATACCATACACCCTCACACACCTTCACCAGTACACAAGGCGAGCACCATAGCAGGTATAGGTTTCTAACATGTATACCCTCAGACAAGACTGAGTATACAGAAGGGAGGGGACCCTATGATCTTTTAGTGTCGCATGTTAGCACGGGCACCTTTGGCTATAGGTCTGCCATGGTCCAACTCTGCTATACCAAAGGACTCAGGACCTTTGTACTATTTGCTGGAACCAGTGGTCACACCCTCCACATACACTCCCTATTATCTAGACGTATATACAGGTCTAGATGCCCCACTAAACTGCTGGGGTGTCTATACTATGCAGGTATGCATCACTGTCTTAGTCACATAACAAAGAAAATGCTGTATGCTGTTCTATGCAATATTCCATCAAACAATTTGTCGTCTGTGTCAGCATTCTTATCAGTGTTTGCTATTATATGTGTTTAGAAAAAATACTTCCCCGAAAAACACCTATTTGAAAATGAAATGTGTGCAATTTCTCTCACAATATACTGCTGCATTGTTTACAATCATAATCACTATGTACTCTCCTTGGTTTGGTACAATAATACATTTACCAATTAACACAGTAAAACACAAAGCATCATGATATGTAATAGGTGCATACATGAATCAGTATAATTAACTGACAAAACTACCTCTCTCTAATTTTTCAGCCATTCTCCAATGTACTTCCCAGTGTGGCTGAGTTGTCATGATAATTATCTTGCTATAACCTATGTTTATAAATTCACAATGTGTTTAACTTCTGAATGTAACAGGTACCTTTTTATTCGTGTTCATTTATGCTAAGTTATGCATTTATGCATATAATACATGTGTGAAGGCCTATATAATTATGTATGTGTATATATATATATATATATATATATATATATATATATATATATATATATATATAATATGCCAGTACCCCGAGGTCCCATGCAGTTAAAACACCAGTCTTTGTGAGTGTGTGTAGGCTAGACTGCCTACTAGTAGTTTACACACTACAGCTATTTAGGTCACAATGGTGGAGTGGGATGACCCCAAAACCCTCTGACAGAGAGTAAAAAATAGTGATGTTCCCTTTGTTTTTGTGTAGTTGTGGCTCATGACACGTTTTGTGTTGTAGAAGAGTGTAAACAGTACATCCACAATGCTACTGTTTATGAAGTGATTTGGTGTATTCATACCTATGTGCCACAGTTGGATTGCCAATGCCATAGTATTTGTGACAAGGAGACTTCGTTCAAGTTGTATAGTTATTTTGAATACACCTCCAGAAAAGGCAGACTGATTACTAATTATTGTAAAGGTACTATTGATCATTGCTGAAGGGGGCATTGCAATGTTATAGTGTACATACCCTTTAGCAAGAGAGGAGACACCAACAGTGTGACATTCTGGGCAAATGCTGCAATGATAAGTCTGATAATGTTGACACCCACGCTGCAATTTGTTCTTGCTAGTCTCTAAAGCATTTGGTAACAGTAGAACACAATAATGGTGTCTTCATGAATGTATGTATGTATACAATGTACATTATAATAACATGTTATAGCAACTATAATGTGTGCATTGAAAAACATTCCAACGTGTCACTTAATACTAGGTTTACCTCAATGTTAAAATGCTATCGTTTTATGTGTTGTGTACACTCTATGTTACGTTGGTTGGTGCATATATCATACATCCCCACTACTCTCACTCATTAAAGGTAGCCATTCACTCCCTGCTACCAAGTAAGATACCAAAGAATGAAGCAGAAATTCAAAGGACATTAGCTTTATTAAGTAGTATTGCTATCATGTATGTAAACAGTAATCGATTGGCACATACTTGTGTGTTATTTCATTTGACAGTTTGCACCTAAGTATAATTTTGTCACATTTTCCAACATTATTCCTATTTTTATGGTTAATTATACACCTTTATTTCATATTGGTATTTCTAATTAAGATTATTTTCTCTATGTGTGCCTCCTTCTATAGACCTGCGACAATAGAATCTACAAAAGCACAAATTTGTGCTTTGGGAACAAAGTGTCATGATTTCTTTTCATGTTAGATAATCATAATACTAATGTACATAACTTAACAAATATCTAAGTCCTCCTATTAACATGTAAATTATGTGTTTAGAAAATGTATGGCACATACAATCACTATTTTCTGTGCTCATTGTTACTTATACAGGTAATATTGAGAGGGCACATTATCATGTATGTTATTGTATATATTTTATTTGAATAGTGCAATTATTTTCAATACATCTCCGCTTTTGAAGTAATTTATTGTATTCGGGCTCAGGAGGGACATACTATGGTCATGTGTAATTATTGAATATAACTTATGGGGGTAAGCATTGTTGTTGTCTCTGGTATTGAATCGGTATTCTTCAATAAAAAAGTTTCTTCGAAATGAACAATGTTTTCTGTCAATTTTTAACATTCCAATCTAGGCATTGTTCTGGTACTCAAATCAGATGAAGAGGTGAATAAATATAGACTTAATTTCAAATTCGGACAATAAAAATGTGCATAAAACATATAGAGGTGTCCAATACTTTCCCATTGAGCCTCGTTACAAATTTGAACGAGGCTGAGTAAGTAGTGAACACAGCCATGAAATCAGAGACGCCTATTACTCACAGTGTCTGCTTCCCCATCATCTGCAACCCCCCCCCCCTCACGACCACCCCACCCCAGCCCCATACCCCTGAAGCCTGTAGCCTCCAGATATCGACACCCCAGCCGCCATTTGCCGCCATTTTCACTGCCATTTGCCACCATTTCGCTGCCCCCAACTAATCATTGTAATAGGAGGAAGTGGCTGGGGCTATGGGCAGGTGCGCCCACTCCCAAGCTGGGCCACACAAAAAGCCTGATTAGTGGGGACACGGACGTTTGGCGTTTAATTGGCCCAGTGACTACTGGCAGTGGGAGATAGCTGAGGACCTGTGGTCTGCTTGCTGTTGGTGATTTAGATTTAGATGGGGTGGGGATAGGGTGGATACAGTTATGGTGTGGTGGGTGTGTGTGGTGGTGGGGTGGGGGTGGAGGAGCTGTAGGGTGGGGGTGGAGGAGCTGTAGGGTGGGTGAGTGAATGAACAGTGTGGATGGGATGGGTGGGGTGAGGTTAAGGAGTTGGCGTGGATGGGGATACAGTAGTTCTCTGTAAGTATATTATTCTTAGGGAGGGGGATTAGGATTCTAGGGGTTCATTCAATACTTTAGGCTGATATAGGTTGGGAAACAACCCCTCCTTTCCCTGACATTATTTATTTTTTTGATTAAAATACTTTTGCCTGAAAAGTACCAAAAAAACGACTGGTAAACTTCACCGCTGACTCACCGACAACAGCGTCAACTCATGGACTATCAAATTGACTCTGTTTATAGCTTCAAAATTACTTTAAATATTTAAAAAAAAATCTAAATTGGATAAAAATAGCTATGAACCAAATTGGTAAAATTATATTTTGATAGAATAATCAATAAATTGTATGAAATAAACATCATGGACCTCTGTCTATATATCACATTGTCGAGATCACTAACACTGAGGAACGGCGGAAAAGCAACTGGAGTGAAACCATTGAAATTCATTTTGGTCTAGGTCACTGATAACAGGGATAACAATGGAAGCTCTTGTTTTCTTCTGTTTTCTAGAAATGTGGGTATAACTATTGTATGTAAGTACCGATTCACACAATATTTTATTTCTATGTTCAACTTCTGAATTATATACAGGGCAAAGCATGTTTTATTCTTATAGTAGGGTCACACAATATTGGTTATCTAGCATGTCAATGCAAGGAAAACCCCACAGGAAAATATTCATTATAATAATGACATCTTATTGAACCGCTATCTGGTATCATAGAATCTGAAGTTAAAAAGCGTTATTTCATGGGTGAAGAATAGGTTCTCAGTGGCTATATACCACTTTTTCTCAAAGTTGAAGACATGTATTACCTGGAATACATAAATTTAATGATGGAAAAAATAAGCTTCCAAACTTTTCACTAGTATCGGGTGTTTTATCGGATTTTACGCATCTAAAATGTCAAATAACTCAGAAATGAGAAGTACCCCAGCCATTTCATTACGATTTTTGAATTCAGCACCCTTACATTGACCAAGCTCAGTTGGTTTTATACCAGTTGATCTCCGAAAGTGCATAAATGTTCTTCAGTGATATAGGCATATCACATTTCATCACAGACTTAAAGTATACATAGGCATGTCTCCGTTATCAGGATGTCTTCAAAGGATGTTGCTATTCAAAAATTATCCACACAAGGTCAATATTTCTCATGACTTTTCTCTAATAAACTGTAGAAATGAAAGACCAGATAATTATTATTTCGTAGTGGTCCAGGTAAATTGATTTAAAGGTCTTGCAAGAGAAACAGAAGGGGGGACTAAAGAAATAAGAAACAGGATATACCTTAGGTTTAGCAGATAAAGACAAATGCGACAAGTAAAGATCAGTATGCCAGCCATTGCAGTCACATGCATAATGTATCAACAGATCTGTAAATAGCCATCTGGTTAATGTAAAGGCAAGTCAAAAAGGGTTATTGCAAAACAAAGCAGCAATTGCTGTTTGCCAGCTCCAGAGTGTGAAAAAAGATGGGAAAGGATCTCCTTTGGCTATAAGGCCATGCCACCAGCTATACTCTAAATTGACCGAAGTGGATTGTGCATGAGAAACCGTTTGAATCATTAACATGTATTTAGTATCAAACCGTGCCTGATGTAATCAGTCATTTCCATATACTACTTACACGTAGCAGTATGGTTGTTTAAGAGATCTAGACATTTCTACAGCACATACTTATATACATGCTAATTTCTCATCTGTTCCCATCCGGGTCTGCCTTTACATATTGTATACTTATTTATGCGCTATACATTAATAACTAAAATGAAGTACTACCAATAGGGGAAAACAATAAGGTATGACATATAGAGTACAATCTACCCTGGTGTTGTTTTTGCAAGTTGCATTTCAATAACCAATGCTTTGAATGTTACAGAGAATGCTAAACTCGGATAAATACATCATTTCACATGCTACTACATTCAAATTCAAGAGCATGAATTTTACAGTTTGGAACAAAACAAACGCCAATATAGAATGCAAAACAAACATTCCAGCCGGCCGGAGATGTGGCTGATAATATTAGCAGGCCTATCGCTTTGGATCATTTGTGGCTTGCAGACCGTTTCAGAGATTAATGAATTTATTGAATGCCATGTCGAAAACATGCGACAGCTTGCTGATCCATATTGGAGCCTATTTAGCATGTGATAGAGTATCATGTTGCCCCCAGAGCACTAACCAATGGCCAGAGCCCCCTCGACCAGGTCACCAAAGTAAAGGAACTCACTAATAAGGCCAAAATGATGGTGATTTATTGTAGTTAAATTGACATTTATGGAGTTACTTTATGCATGTCATACTAGGCCTTCCATGGGGTTGTTGCTGGGAACTAGTGGTCTGTGATCACAGAGGATGCTGTTGATCCCATGCACAAAGCCAACGACCATACAAGGCTATTCTAAAAAGCACCTCAGCAAACCCACCGCCCACCCACCTTACTATCTGCCGCGCATGCGTGTTGGGACTCTGTGAGGTGCCTGGATGGTGACGGATGGCTCCCCCTGGTGGCAGGGTGCCGGGTGTGTCGGCTGGTGGGGGCATGTTACAGTTGACACCGGAGATGGCTGTGATTACAGCCTGCACATGGCTCCCTTCCCGTGCCCGGTCATTGATTTACCTCCTGCAGTTAATTGATTCTGACCAGTGCTCCCCTGTTATGGCTGCCACACACACCCTCCCCCTCCTCCACATCCATCCCCTCACCCCTCCACGTGTCCCCCACTCTTATTATGCTGCCCAGGGCTCCCTCCCCCCTTCCCCCTCTCCTGCCCTGCTCCCCTTCTCCCCTTCTCCCCTTCTCTCCCCTTCTCTCCCCTTCTCTCCCCTTCCGCTCCCTCCACCCTTCTCCTCGCTTCCTCACTCACGCTCTTCCCTTCCCTTCCCTGCATCCTACTGTCTACCCTCCCGTTAGCCACACTTCCACCCATCCCTCCCCTCATTTGTCCCTGTACATCCCCCTTCTCCCTGTGTGTTTGTTAACTAATGTACATTAATGATATCTCTTGGTACATGTTTAATCACATTAGTCAAGAATCATCATCGAAAATGCAGCAGTGACAGTGTCAAAATTGACCTCGCCAAATTCTAAGCGCCGTTGTTATACCCATATTCGATGTGCATCTTCATCATATTTTCTGACATCTTGTTAGGTGAGCATTTCAATGAAACCACTCTACATGCATGGATAGGCCCGTCCTACAAGTTGACACAATAATATGTGTGTATTCTATTATTGTTTCAATCGCATGGTGTTGATGCATCTATTATGGTTAACACGTCGCACCATGGGAATTAAACGGACGTTTTCATGTTTAGATCACTTGATCAAACGTCCAGTATATGGTAAAAGCATACAACAATAAGCATTAAATGCGTTCTGAGGTATTGCAATTTTATTAGCTACAAAGGCTCAACTTTATAAAATGGAGATGGGCGGCTCAGACCTTTAACAGCCAGATAGTGCTTTAATGTACCATGTCCTTTGTCGGCATGATGACTGTGGACAATTGAGGAGAAGGTCAAATGTCATGTTTAAAATTTAAGTCACGAGCTTTCCTATAAGGTATTGCAGTTGCAGATGTCCCTTCTAGTTTTTGAGAAATTTCTCCATGACTATGAGATGGTGTTGCTCTACCCCAATGGCGAATAAGCTATATCTTTCTTTATCTCTATATAATTAGCATGATCATGTAAAAATGAAATTCATAACCGGTCAAACTTCATTAAACTGTTGGTCATAGCTCTGGATACGGAAATGATATCTACATTCTGTTTTCAGTGTCGTAATCCCCTATGTAGAACAAGATTCATGTTGCCATGGCAACACCTATTCAAAAAAGCTCATAAGTATGCCTTATTTTTACTTTAAAACGTTCCTTTTACTTTCATGATATAGAAGGATTACACCAGAATAGAATGCTTTATAGAAAACCATCCTTTTCTGCATTTAATAAATAGTGTGGAACATTTTTGGTCTATTTTCAAATGTATTGTCACTGTAGGCCTCCTGGTGGACCAATACAGTACTAAATATAATCTAATTAGCATTCATACAGCCTTGACGGGTCTATTGACCAGGGTGTATTCATGCATCAAGCCAAATCGTCGGGCATGTATCAACCCTGTATGGTTGGCATGATGCTTGAATGCAGGCCTGCCATATATAGACTCGCCAGGGGTGTATCTATGTCATATGACGACAAAGGGTATACTGTATTAAAGCACTATGCTTCCCTTAAAGGATTAAATATGCCATGCACAAAAACCATGACACATTCTGTTTCATTAGAACATAAATTAAACTTCGAGGAGACTCCGGGCCCACTGTTCTTGGAGGCCTAATACTTAGCATTGTTAGGTTGCATTAGTGAGAGATATGCTCACGAGATGTCGCTTCATTATGATGTTCATTTGAGCCCAATTCACCCCTATGGTGTTACTAACGTACATGTATCCATATGTAAGAGCATCACGCTATCTCAATTCTATGACCAAAACGCCTAGCCATTTTAATATGAATCCCATAAATCAATCGTTCCATGCCTCCTATAGAATCTATACTTTGGCATATGAATTGCATTCCCCCTCGGCGCTTATGAAATGAATTGATCAATACACGTCCATATTTGAGACCAATATTCTGCTCTAGTTGGAACAACATATACATAATTCCCATGGACTTGTCATCGCACATGACGAGAAATCACCATAAAAATCAATCACCATGTAATTTCCACACCCATACAGTGAAGTACAGAAGCCAGCTGAAGGATATATATGGACAGGTGCATATATATATCCACCTGTATTGAGGTGAGTTGCCCATCTCTACTATGTCCCCATACACCACAATATGAAAAGGAACATAGTAAGTACATATATCATAATCTATATGCTGCTGTGCTTTTTACAATGTTGAGCTATTTTAAGGTTCATATTCAACTCTTAAAATGTTACCTATAAATGAACAATGTGTAATGACGAATATGGCCATGTGCTATTCTATATGCACATTTAAATTTTACTCTGATGTACTTTTGGTAAAGAAAAACATTTGGCTCCTCTTTCAGATGATGTGCATGCACAAAAATTTAAGCTCACGGGTCATCAACCTGGCAGCAGTTAGATATGTTAGGTTATTCAGCGTCCACCAATGAATTAATATCAGGAAATCCTATAGCATCTATATCAATATTCCATCGGCTGTACTCTACCATGACCATGAGCAACGACAGAATAATACAATGGAATTTGATATAGGTAACATATTACTTAGACACCGGCGTGGAATACTTCAGGGTGGTCTTTCAGAACATGTCACGGGTTCGTGGACATTTTTCCTGCAGGGTTTATAGTGGATATTTTATACTCACGACTGACGAATCCGTTCTGAAAGAGCCTTCAGCTTCCTATACCTGTGCACATGCCAACACAGAGAGAAGAAACAGAGTCAAAAGGGAGTCCAGGCTTGCCTCCAGAATTACTCCCTTTTCTGACTCTCTTTTTGATTCTCTTGATGAAAGGAGTCAGTACCTGACTCCCTTAAAACATAGTTATGTGACTCCCTCAAGAGAGCCCAGGTTTTGCTTGCAAAATGACTCCCTTTTATGACTCCCCATCACAAACAGAGTCCAGGTCCATGCTGCAACTCCCTTCAGAAAGGGAGTCTATGCATAGGGAGTCATTGAATCATGGCTCCCTTTGCAGAGAGGGTCATTTGTTATTTCTATTCCCTACCCCTCTATATATCCATTCAAATGGCTGTCTCTCTAACTGCTCTTTCTACATAATTTTGGTGCAATGCCTCACAAGGAGGAGGGATCTCAGAAAGATCCCTCAGTGCACATTAGTTATTATATGAAAGAATATCTGAGCTCTTGTGATTTAACTTTCTCATGTTTCTACAAATTGGATGTCTATATCTAATACATCATGCCGAAGCTACAGTTTTAAGTTAGTAGTAATTGTTTCATGAAATGTAATTCTGACATCAAATCTTGATGTTACAATGATATATACATGTATTAGCATAATTATCAATATCACAAATTACATGGATTTAGAGATCTGAGCATACAGAATAATACCATTTTATGTATAGTGCTACCACCTAGCAGAGTTAATCATAACCAACTGTTTGGCTCCCTTATGCAATCACCGACTCCCTTGGGGAGAAAGGCAGTATAGGGGACCTTGACTCTGATTATAAAGAGAGTTAGATGGCTTCTAAACATATGTGCCAGATGGCATTACAGTCATTGTACAGTAGTGCCACCTAGTGTGTTTCCTATTTCTGTCTTGTATACTTACTTCTGTGACTCCCTTAGGGAGTCCAAGCAAACATTTACCCATCTTAGGTGACCTGGACTCTGTTTGATCTAATTGAAAAGGAGTCAGGGCCATTATAAGGGGGAGTCAGACAGTGTGAAAGGGGACTCAAATGGGGATCTGGCTCTCTTTATATAGCCTGAACTCCCCTTGTGACTCGGATTCTTCTCTCTATGAAGGAAAAGGACAGGTATAATGTATGGTGGTGAACTCATAAAACTCATCATAACCACCGGTATAATGCAATGGTATCAGAATCAGATATATAAAAACTCAGCCGGCTCTAACGTGAGAACAACTATTGGAGGAAAGAGTGGCCTTGTAAGAGAGAGCAGGTGCATGTTTTAATGATGAATTTGGGATATGGTCTGTGTAAAGGGAGATTGGAGCAGGGTGCACTAAGGTCCCTAGTGCATTGCCATGTACTGAATTCTTAAAGATCTGTAGTCATTTGGGTTATGATATTGTGTATGAATCGTCATTTTTTATCGAAGATTAATGATATGAAAAGCCATAAAGCAATGAAGAAACTACATGTGTAAATATAACAAACATAGAGCTCCAGCAAAGATATGACCTAGCCCCTTCATGAGATACAACCAAGAAGGGGGAGATTGTAGGCTACAGGGTTGGAGGAAGAAGTCTAGGGAACAAAAGGTGGCCAGACAAGGGAGTGTCAGCACTGTGATATATGGATCGGGGCGGTGGGCGGACGGTCGGGGATGGGTCGGTACAGCTGCCGTATATTGGCCGCCCGACACAGCAGGGACCCAGTCTAGAGCCCGCCTCCCTCCAGGTCGCCGCCGGGCTCTGCAGCCCCTCGTCCCGGCAAGGAAGCCATGCTGGATGCACCTCAGGTGTCTGTTTATGTCCATTGTATACCATATCCTTCATTGTGTATACTGCAATGTATTTTCCAGACGGAGCGGTGAAGGTTTTTGGATGTGTCTATGTTGTATTCTGGAGTGGATCGCTTAATATTGGCAATCCACAATGTGACATATATTCCTAATGATTTGGCAACATTTATACAAATAGTAGGCCTATGTCTGAATGCTGAGAAGTGGGGGAAAAAAGATAGTTTGCTCAAAACATTGTTCTCAAGGTACTGCTCATTAAAATGTGACTAAAATGTAAAACGCAATTCAATATGATTGTTATACTAACAGACATAAACTATGAATCGATGGATGCCCATGTCTTTACGTACCTTTTCCATCAGGGATATCAAAATAGTATGAGAGGAAACCAGTCTTTGAACTGGCGAAAAGCCTTAGAGGGCCCTATGCAATGACACTGTATTGCATTAGAATTTGCTTTCCAGCAGAGATCCGACAATAACCACGCTACTAGGCAAATGGGCGTGGGTGAATTGTATACTATTGATTTTTCACGATTTTTTCTGTGCTAAATTGCATAAAGTGGGGTGTGTTTTGGGACGCTCAGGAGGGTAGTTCAGTTCATGTCATGATCTCCCTCCTCCCCATCACCATCAGCCTCATTGGCATGGAAGCGGAAAAGGGGGGTGAACTGGTGAAATGGGAAAATGGAAAAAGCCACAGGCATGACCCCTCCCCTGACAGCTTATGCTGGGTAGATGGGGAGAGGGCAGGAGGGAGAGTGGGCGAGCTGGGGAGGGAGAGTGGGAGAGGGAAACTGTCAAGTAGCGAGTTGACAGTTTGACAGCTCCCCGACAGCAGTGCATTGCTTGACATAGAGCTACCTTGGTCAGCCACAGCTGACGACTGGACAACATGCAACCTTGGCATGCAACATTTCTATATTTTCAAAATAGTATAAAATTCATATGAAATTGCCCAATATAGTTGATACACCATTGAGAGAAAAATGCCTGTGGTTCAGTTTTGTTATGCTACATTATCTCAGATAACTACCACCAGTTTTGAATTTATGAGAGCGAATATATATTCAGAAGGTAGTTTTGCTCCATATTGTGCTATTATATTATACTTAGGTGGACGCGCTACACTGCGTATACGGACCATTACGCCATTATCACACCACTTGAGTGCCAGTTGTCGACGTGGGCGAGAAAATGACAAGCAATTTCTGACAGAAAACAGAAATTATCTGTTGGACTCACGCCGGGACGTGTTGCACTGTGAGCCTTTGGTGTTACAAGATAAACACGTAAGGTGTGTAGGTAACCCTTTTAGGGCTGCATAGCGCTTTAATGCAGTATTCCCTTAATTGTTATCATGCTGCATGGATGCAGCCGTGCAAGTCTTCTCGCCAAGGCTGCATTATAGCACCACCCTAACCCTATGAGGTTGATTCACTCCCAAAAGATTGACGCGATGCACGAATGCAGCCATGGTAAGTAGACTCACCATACAGGGCTGCATTCATGCATCATACCAACAAAGGACATAGCATATTAAAGCATTATGCTGGCATTAAGGAGTATGAGGTGGTGTGCACTCTTGGCGGACAGTTAACTTTTCACGTGTCTGCCCGAGTGTCAGCACTGATGGAGCTTGTATGCTCAGAGGTTCTGTCGTTGGCTCATTGTGGGTATTTCCTCCCAGTCTGTTTTAGACCTTGTCTCACAACACAATGACAGCCCTGAGCTATTGAGCATGTATATATACCAAAGCACTTTAGCCTCTCTTTCCTTTCCTTTTTTTTTGTTGTATTCCTCTTTTCTTTATGTCAATTATGGTGCAGTACAAAAGGGACGAGAGGGACGATTCTGTTGTTAAGCCCAACTGTTTATAAATGTACATAAGGACGGGTGGATAACACATTCTCTCGATCCTGCTGCCTAGATATGAGTCGTGACGTGATCTGCGAAAAGGGGCCTTCTTGCAGGGGCAGTACAGTCCCTTTTCCCAGGACATGTCATTTATTATCATGCCACTGAAATTATGCTGATCAATCAATTTATGCCCTCAAACCTTTATTGCATGCATAAGTAACACAATGGTCAATATTCAGGACTTTATTCTGAACAGCTGGTGTCTGAGTGATTAATATATTTTATCACCAGTTTCTGGCGCTTCTGTCGAGAATTAGACCTACATTATAATGTCGTTAAAATGCCCGTGTTATACAGGTGCATATAGGTTGCATCACAATAACGTAGACTCTTAAAATTCCCAAAACACAATTGAAAGACCATTTGCCAGTAGAGGGAGAGCTATAGAAGGCTGGTTGAAGCGTCCAAATTGCCAGTAATAAGAGTTCCATATCTAAAAGTATGCTTTACAATTGCCTAGCTGAGATGCAAGGGAAGCTTACGATGGCAATAGGTTTGGCTTACCATTGACAACTGTGGCTATTTCGTTTCATCTGTCTATACTGAGAGGCTGGGCACTCCTCCCTTTCAGTGCTCGTCGAGTCACATCGCGTAGCTCCTCAACCATGTACATCAGTTAATTGCGCAGCGGTGCCACCTGGTGTGTGTTTGGTGAACTTCCGAGGTCAGTGCCCCCTATCCCTCTTAAGTTAACCCTTTAAGGACCGCATATTGATTAAGCAACCGTGTAATGCTGTAATAAAAGGCTTGACAAAGCCTTTACTGAACATTGATTTTAATGGACGAGATGGGGATTATTATGGAGATAATAATAATACATGTATGTTAGTTTATTATACAAGAACCGATGTGACTACACTCTAAAAACAGTGTGTTACGTTTACACACTTTTCAACACACTTTTCTGAAGCCACTTTTAACACACTTTTTTGTGGTAACACACTACACACTTTTGGCAAAAGTGTGTTGAATCTAAAAAGTGTGTTGGTGTACAAAGCCATGGTATTGAGGAGGTGGGGGTTAAAATAGCTGTTCTACACCTTACAGAGTGTGTCAGGTGCCGTGGCTGAGTGGTCTAGGGGCTGGCACATGAGTCCTATCCATGCAGGTTCGAATCCCTTGACAATTATTGTTTTTTCAATATCAAGTATGATTACTTTCTATATGGATTAAGAGTTAAATCAGTATAGATTTATTTAATTTCTTGTCAGGTCTATTCATGTTCATACTGTGCATATACTGTGCGTATCACTTTTAAATGCTTCTTATATCTAGGAAAAGTGTTTATTGAACCGCTCATAATATATAGAAAAGTGGGAATAGAAGTATTATATCAAAACTGACTTTGTATTGACAGTGAACAAATCATAGTCAACCACTTTGAACACATCCTAGCTCATGACCGTGGCGAAACTGACACACCTGATAACCAACTGGTGACTGTGGCGCAATGTGCCATGACCGTACCGCTGTCAGATAGCGTGGGATGGCTGCTCTCACAACCTTTTCTCAGAGTCTCCAGTGGTCCATTGTAGCCTTTTCCCCTCCCGGCTAGGACCACCTTCGTCAACACTGATATCTGCTATCTCTTTACCAGTCGCAAGTGTATTATGCTTCTACGGGTTGAAGCGGATCGGTGCAAGTCTCATGGGAGACCAGGACACCGAAGGTTCACCGCAGTCTGTCTACCGACACTTACAGACGCGACTCCTGTCAGGACAACTTGTTTCACTTGGGAAGATTTGGTGCCAGGTCTTCTCTGGGGATTGAACCCAGGACCTCTCACACACTTGTCCAGCCACTTGCTCAGTAGGCCACCAAATCTCCTTGTACAATCATGGTGTACTCCCCACTCAAATAGGTACCAGAACACACAACAGTGAGGAGACACAAAGTATTCTCAAAGATCACACAACTTCTTACCAGTTACCAGTAAGCTATATAACTTACCCTTGGGTATTGATATGTTATGACAGGAAGTGGTTCTTAGACAATACAAAGACCGCCCTTATTGAGGGATGCCAATGCACTGACTAATAATTTGCAGGGCTTTATATCTATTATAAAGACAATAGTTAATCAGCTATTGATAAGCCATGCTTTTACAGCCTTGCAGAACCTCTAATGAGGTCTTATATGGGATGGTTATTTGGTTCATGCAAAGAGCATGTGTGTATAGTTGAAGAGAATAAACTTCCCATCTATTTCCAATATGGATCGAGTGAGTTTGCTCATTCAATGAGATTCAAATAATACAGTTTTTGTATGTATCTCATTGCAAAGTAAATAGGTGTCATATCTTTCATTGTAGTAGAGGGGATTAGTTGGGGAGGGGGTTGTAAAACAGTTCAAGCCCTCCTGAGGGGAAGAGAAATTTGACACTTCTTGAGGGGAGGGGGGGCTAAAATATTATGGTCCTTCTTAGAAAATAAACATTTCCATTTGACGGTCAGCCCCATTGGGAATCAAGCCGGGGATCTTCAAGTTCTCAGTCCAAAGACTAGTCCACTGAGCCACTGTGACAGCTACTATATGGCTGTAAGAATGTAGCATAGGTACATGATAGACCTTTACTGCTGCTGCCCCCTTTTGTATATGATACACACCTCTATGACCTCAAGTGTGTAAGCAGGTAAGTGAGTTGACAAAAAGTGTGTTACAATTCATAAGTGTGTAAAATCTCAAAGTGTGTTGCAAATTTATGTGTGTTACTCTTAAAGCATGTTCCCACAACACACTGTTCTTAGAGTGTATGACTAAATTATTATGATAAAGGGGTAAATTGAGCAGTCTTCTGGACGGGTTTAAATAGGAAGATGCTTCCACATGTAGCATGCGCCATCTATTTATGTGCATTATATGTCTTATAGATGTCATGCATTGATTCAAGTATTTAGTGTTTTTTGTCCCTTGTAATAAAAAATAGAGTCTGCCATACTAAAGGATGTTTCCTCCCTATTAAAATTAGGACTATTACCCTAAACAAAACATAAGCTGCCACCATATCACTGTCAACACACACCCCCCCCCCCCCACACACCCACTGTCACCATACCTCTACCACCACACACTGCCCCTATACCCACTGTCACCATACCACTGTCACCAAACACTCCCCCCCCCCACACCCACTGTCACCATACCACTGTCACTCCACACTACCCCTACACCCACTGTCACCATACCACTACCACGACACACTGCCCCCACACCCACTGTCACCATACCACTGTCACCACACACTACCCCCTACACCCACTGTCACCATACCACTGTCACCACACACTGTCCCTATACCCACTGTCACCATACCACTGTCACACACACTACCCCTTACGCTCACTGTCACCATACCACTGCCACACACACACTACCCCCACACCCACTGTCACCATACCACTGTCACCACACACTACCCCCTACACCCACTGTCACCATACCACTCCCACACGCTATCCCGTACACCAACTGTCACGATACCACTGCCACACAATGTCTCCTACACCCACTGTCACCATACCACTCCCACACGCTATCCCGTACACCAACTGTCACCATACCACTGCCACACAATGTCTCCTACACCCACTGTCACCATACCACTCCCACATGCTATCCCCTACACCAACTGTCACCATACCACTGCCACACAATGTCTCCTACACCCACTGTCACCATACCACTCCCACATGCTATCCCCTACACCAACTGTCACCATACCACTGCCACACAATGTCTCCTACACCCACTGTCACCATACCACTCTCACACGCTATCCCGTACACCAACTGTCACCATACCACTGCCACACAATGTTTCCTACACCCACTGTCACCATACCACTCCCACATGCTATCCCCTACATCAACTGTCACCATACCACTGCCACACAATGTCTCCTACACCCACTGTCACCATACCAGTCACTCCCCTTACACCCACTGTCACCATATCACTGTCACCACACACCCCCTACACCCACTGTCACCATACCACTACCACCACACACTGCCCCCTACACCCACTGCCACTATACCACTGTCACCACCATCTATATAATACAAGCCATTTTCACTTAGGACCATATTTCACCTCATTGTATTTTTACACTGTTTGCATGTCGCATTCTAGAATATACTTTAGATCCATTTTAATGGATATATAAGTAAACGAAAGTA
Source organism: Harmothoe impar (assembly GCA_947462335.1). Taxonomy (NCBI): domain Eukaryota; kingdom Metazoa; phylum Annelida; class Polychaeta; order Phyllodocida; family Polynoidae; genus Harmothoe; species Harmothoe impar. The sequence continues at coordinate 36,457,287 of OX381714.1, forward strand.
AAGGTAAATCATACTACCTCATTTGAAGGCTTGGTGGGACGCAAGAATCATACACAAGGGCAGGAGGCAATTCGTCTTTTGGGTATTCAAAGCCCAATGAAGGTCAGAAGGGTTGGCAATTTCGAGCATTGGAAGCAATTCGCTGAAAAACTTGAAGTGGGGTCTAGGGCATGGCCCCAAGGAGAATTTCGAAATCATTATTTGATGCATTTTGACTTCCATTTGTGGGTAAATGATTAAGTTCACTTCATAGGTATACAATAATCTTATAATTCCTTTGCATTTCCACAATTTTGGGTGGGCCAAGAGATACTCTGACTACCCCAATGTCTAGGATTGGGGGATCCATGGCTCCTACTCACCCCTGTTCCAACACCCATGTATACATACATGCAGCTAACTAAGCTTTTCTTATTATAAGGTCTAACTGCACTTCATCTGAAGAGCACTCAGCACAGCCGGGCCACCTGGTGAGTAAAGTCAGAACTATACATGTGTTCCATACACTGGAACATCTGAGTTTACGACATAACACAAACGCACAGAACACACTTAATACTTTCCCCCTTGCCTCCTTGCTGCAGAATGAATAATATCAGATTTTAATGTCCCATGAAAATTAGAGTCATGATTTCTTTGCCTGCCTGCCAGACTTTCTTTCACAGCAGTCATTCACTTTCTCATCTATACTACTTCTCGGACCACATCGTCCAACCATATTCTCCAACTCCCCCGCCCTCGTCCTCCTTCCTACTTTTACCGATGGACAAATATGTTTCCCCGCATTCCTGATCTCTTGTGCAAGCCCACTCCCTCATACTACATGGCTATTCTTAACACTTTAGACACTATATACCTTTAATGCACTGTACCAGTTGAAGTCATAGTGCGTGAATGCACACCTGGCGAGTCTTCTCGTCATACAGGGCTGCACCATAAATAGCTATTGGATTGGTACCCACCCGAAGGATCGGCATGATACATGAATGCATCAACGCACTTTGCGGCCCTTAAAGGTTGAGAACCGCCCATCCCACATCTCTACCCGCAGTAATAACATCAGGATGGAAGATTGAAGAGACAAGCGTCGTTCCTGGAGTTGCTGGAGTTTCTCACAAGCTCAATACGTTCTGGATAATCAGTTTAGCTGCTGACTTGTATCGATCTCTTCTAGTTCTTTTATCGGTGAAACTGGCGGTACAAATGTTATATACTCTGTCCATGGTCATGGTCAAATAGGCAATGCATCTCATAGAGCTGATGGTTATGAGAGGAGTGTCGAGCATTGACACTTCCAATTATATTTCTTAAGTGATATTAAAAAGTCGTCAATTGAATTTAGAGTAAGAGCAAACCTTTCCTTTTAGATGCATAAATGCACTATACGTCTAGGATCATGGGCTTATCTCACCACCGTTTAACATGACCATTGCATGTATACAGAGAAGAATTTGAGAGCCATTGTCATCAAATCTTCTGAATGTCAGATACTGCCTTTCAGAAGTGCTTGTTTTGGCGACACTTGATACGTTTTTCTCCGTGTTTTATATGACAGCAGCCTGATACAAGTTAAGGTCTGTTTCAGGCAACCCGACCCCAGTTTCAAAAAAGTGCCGACCCTAGCATCTTTTTTTCCGATTTTGGAGATTTTTTGATTTTTTTTTGCAAAATATTCATATTTTTTTCGGAAATTTTAGCAATTTTTTGGTCAGGAAGAACAGATAATATGCCTTATTAACTGTCCAGTCACAGGAAATTGCTTTTTAACAAGAATGTCCAATAATTTCATGATATTCCTAGTTATGGTAAGAATCGGTGGGTCGTTCTGATGACCCACGATCGATGTAGCAGTTCGCGACTCATTCCAAGTACCTCCAACATTGAAAAAAGGTAATTAATTAAAAAATCTAAAATCCGACCTACCTACCCTAAATTTTTGGACCATGTTGCCTGAAATACACCTTCTTTTTTTTTACCTTAGCATTATAATAACCCTCTCTCCCCCCGTATTTGGACCACCAGTGCAAAATGAGCATGTAGAATATAACGATTCTTTTATCAAATGATCTACCTTCCAGGGATACTATATTTGACAACACATGTACACGCTCAGAAAAGTGAGCGTCACTGTGGCCAAAAGCACTCTCATCTGAAAGTCACGCAGCGTCACTTTCGCCGAAAACACTCTCACCTGAAAGCCAGGAAGTGCGTGACTTTCAGATCACTGTAGATGAGAGTGCTTTTTGGCGACAGTGACGCTCACTTTTCTGAGGTTGTACCATGCAACGTTAGGGAGGTTAATCAAGATAACGACGTGTATGGTAACGTGTGGTAAATGATCGGCTACACGTTGCAAGCAGGCCAATCTCAGCCCCTCTAATGTCTTTGACCACTACGTCTAAGATGAACCTGGCAGTAGTTACACTGCTAGAAGTAAGTAGTGTTCCTGTACACCAAATACTGGGGGCAACTTTGGTTCCAGTAGATTGTGCTGTAGACCTACAGCAAGTGAGCTTTTGTATATTTACAGCACTATGTACTGTATGGGGACAGCAGAATCTTCTGTTACTGTACAGCAAAATTGATTGTAAATCATAGTCTGAAGGTCCTGTGGGGTGTTTCACAAGGGGGATATACAATCAATTGTAGAATAAGTGTTTCTATAGGAGGTGTTAATTGTATATAACCACTAAGACCGACATTTGGTTGTATCAATTATATACTGCTTATAAAAAGTGTTTCACAAAGGTCTACAACCAAGATGTTAAGTCAGGGTCTTTGGCCTACAATCTAGATACAACTAATGTATAAGTGTTTCACAATGCATATTAGCGTGGAGCTCATACCATGCCCGCTAATATTTTCCTTACATATTTTTTCACATTTTTTTCATGCAATATATGTGTCATACTACACACAAGAATCCCTGCAAATATCTGTTTATTCAGGATGAAAATAAACTGGTTATACACATTTAAACAACACTTATGTTGATCCTATGTGATCATCATACAAGGGGAGCATATATAAGATTAATGCTACATGGTTACTAAGGTTGACTTGCTTTTACCAAATGTTAGTCTTATGTTGGTGTTTCACAAGCCACATTATTATCTTCAATTGTATCTAAGTATAAGACCATAGATACAATTGAAACTTGTGAAACACCAAGATAGAATTAACATTCGGTGATATTAAGTTGGTCTTAGAAAACATGTAAAATCAATTGTTTCTATTTTCTCCTTGTGAAACACCCCACAGGGTTCACCTCCCAGTGCTGGTGACATTTTTAACGATCCACGTGAGTAGTATAGTATGTATCGGAACGGGACTATAGTTAAGTACTGTTTATTACTCAATCGACATGCAGCCAATTAGAGGCCTCCATTTGGTCACGTGACCGGAAGTGACCTACTTAGGGGATTAGTGGTGACGTCACGTGACCTAGTTAGCCAATCAGAGGCCTCCATTTGGTCACGTGACCGGAAGTGACCTACTTAGGGGATTAGCGGTGCATTCTGGGTAACCCTGAAGCCAATCAGAGGCCTCCATTGGGTGACCGGAAGTGACCTACTTAGGGGATGGTGCATTCTGGGTAACCTACTGACCTACTTAGGGGACCGGAAGTGACGTCACATGACCTAATGGCCAACCGGAAGTGACCTCATTGAGGATCACGTGACCGGAAGTGACCTGATTGATCACGTGACCGGAAGAAGAAGAAGAAGAAGAAGAAGAAGAAGAAGAAGAAGAAGAAGTGACGTCACGCGACTTAATGAAGAGATGAGCGTCTTTAAGGGGTCACGGGCTTTAAAATGTGATATCTTTTTTTTTTGGAGGAGGAGGCGAGTCTCTTATTTTTTTTCGGTAAACTAATAAAAAACACTACGATATAAGTTTTTTTTTCATTTTTTTTCATTTTTTATTGTTTTACGAGCGACTGGAAGTGACTTATTGAACTAGGTAGAAGCGTTCTTTAGAGTGTATAAGGGGGGGAGGGGAGGGGAGGGGGGGAGGGGGGCTTCTTTAAGATGCATGGGGAGGGGGGCGCTTTTAGGATGCATGGGGCGGGTGGTGGGGGGGAGGGGGGGAGGGGGGAGGGGGGCACTCTAGGGGGGTGGGGGAGCACTCTAAGGGGCGTTTGTCTCTTTTAAGAAAAAAAGAAAAGAAAAAGATTTCAATCGAGAGACACGCTTCTTCCTCTCGAGAGGAAGAAGCGTGTCTCTTCGTTTTTTTTTTGTTTATCACGTGCTGCGATGAGGCGATCAGCTGCGACTGGAGGAAGTGACACTTTAAGAGATCGCGCGTCTTAATTGTTATGATATTTTTTTTTTTACTTACTAATAAAGAAGACGTATGAAAATAAAACACAACAATTCACATGTCCGTCGTTCTCGTTGTTTCTTGCTTGATAAAGTCAAGTAATATCGCGATGCCGAGGCCAAACTTTCCCATGTCCTCAGTCAACACTCGAAAGAGTTCAAAAGGCGTACCGCCGGCGCCGTCAGCTTCATCTTGCCACATTTTCAACACTCGGAAGGCCCACTCAGCGGGACTTCCTCCGTATTCGCATTCTTCAGCGATCTTATCTAACCTCTCAGGCGACAATTTTAAATGGTCCCCCACCTCTTTCCACCTGCTACCCAGACGTCTGCCGAGGGTGCCCAAGTGCTTATGCATCGCGCGCGAGTCGGGGTTTTCGAAATCCAACCCCTGTCTGTGGAGAAGGGCCATCCACTGAGCCAACAGTTCCATGCGTCTTATGCGGGTGAAGACGCGACCGAGCTCGCCCCATCTATGACGATGCGGGGTTTCACCCCACCACACTCGGAACATCGCCGTACACAGCTCCTCCGGTGTCTTGACACTGCGCTCTACTAGAGCATCCATACGGGCGGCGCTGACTTTTAAGCTACTGCCCAACTCTCTCCAACAGCCGCTCAACTCTTTACCTAGTTGACGAAGCAAGGCGTCGCTATAGGCTAACCGCCGCTGTCCTACCTGTCGGGTCTCCCCATCATCGGTCTGCTGCCTCGCGCCGCGTCTCACGTCGTCAAGCCGCATTAACTTTTTTTCAGGCGCACCGGGCGGTGAAGGCGAGCTTGAAAGTGGAATAGCTTGAGCCATCTCGTCTCGTCTTGGCGGCGGCGGCAGCGGCGGCGGCGGCGGCGGCGGCGGTGGCGGCGGTGGTGGTGGTGGCGGTGGTGGTGGTAGTAGCCGTTACTGGGGTCAGAGGTGATATGTTTTTTTTCCAACAGAAATGAGAGCTTTTTATACAGAGGGAGTTTAATCCCATTTCCAACAGCGCTCCAGCTGTCTAGCACCCTGTCCGCATGACGCTTTTTCAGCCGCTCCGCTCCTTAAGAGCTTAGATGACGAGGGGGTGTGGCATCGCTATCCGTGGAGACCAGCTGAAAACGGTGTTTTTTCCTCACTCATAGCCTTAATACCTCCTACCCCCTACCCGAGGACGTCTCCCTCCCTCTGACATTCATTGTAACAAACGTCAGAGGTCAGGTGAAAATCAGATTTTTTTTCATGCACAGCCTTAGGCAGCTGTCACCCCTCCCTATTGAACTAGCCGGCCGCCCGCCCGCCTGGCCGGCCCGGTCTACTCACCACGGCAGGAGGTGGCGATTTTTGTCTTACACTTAAGTCGCTCACCACATGCACACGCCTCTACTCACAGACAGACACGTTCGTCTTAGGGGGGTCCTGCTTCACGCCACACGCCTCCTGTAGTTTTTTTTTGTATACACACTGTAAGCTCATCACCGTTACCGTTAATCCTTTATACAGCTAACGCGCGCTGAATGGCTGAACAGGGTGGTAAGCGGCTTAGCTCACCACAGTGGATCCCTCAAAAAGGGATCCAGCTGAAAACGTCATACCTTATGTCTTTGTGAATGGCCGCCGCCGGTCAGTCGACGGCAGGCAGCAACCGCTTAACCCTTTATACAGCTAATGCGCGTTGAATTGCTGAACAGGGTGGTAAGCGGCTTAGCTCATCATCACAGTCGATCTCTCAAAAGAGGGGGGGGGAAAGGGATCCAGCTGAAAACGTCATGCCTTATGTCTTTTTGTTTCTCTTTGTGAATGGCCGCCGGCCAGCCGGCGGCAGCTGAACAGGGTCGGTAAGTAGCTTAGCTCTAGAAGCGAGAAGGCGTATATAAGGGGCTTGGAAACCTCCATTCACTCACTCATTCTTTTTTGCTGCTCTCTACAGTCACCACCATGAGCAAAAGACAACAGCTAGCGGCGTTCAAGAACAAGAAGACTACGCGGAACAGCGTTCGTTTAGCGTCAGTGCCTGCTCTTGCTACTGAACATGAGACTACCGCCGCAGCCGGTTGGTCTTATCACCCTCCTGCTGTAGCGAGCGCTCGCGGCAGTAGTAGTAGTAGTAGTAGTAGCAGTAGCACTAGTAGTAGCAGTAGTAGTAGTAGTGGTAGTAGTACTAGTAGTACTACTGGTAGCAGTCGTCGTGCTAGCGACGTTGTTACACTCGCGACGGTACACGTTGCTGCTAAGCGCGCTGCCGCTGCTACCGCCGTCCCGCCTGCCGCTGCTGCTGCTGCTGCTGCTGCTGCTGCGCCTGCTACTGCTGCGCTTGCTACGGCTGCGCCTGCTGAGGCTGCTGCTGCGCCTGCTACTGTTGCGTCTGCTGCGGCTGCGCCTGCTGCGGCTGCTTCTGCTGCACTTGCTGCTACTGCTACTACTACTGACGACAACGCTCCTGGCACAGCGCAGTACTGGCAACCGGGTTTTTACCTCCCCACTACTGTTGATGACTTTGATGACCTGCCGCACGTTGCACAGCCCCTCTCCTCCACCACTACATCGACGGACGCCCTCGACGCCGCTCGCGCTGAGAGTTACAGCTATTCGGACACTCAGCCCCTGAACCGAGAAGAAGAGGAGGAGGAGGAGCAGCAACAGGGTGAGACAGAGAACGACGCTGACGACGAGGCGTACGAAGAACCCGAAGGGCAAGGGGTGAGCGGTACGTTTTTCGGCTTCCCTCTTCGACCTTTCGACCTCACTTCCTCCACTGCTAGCGCCCCCCCGTCCGGTCCGTGGCGACTGCCCTCACCGCCACCTTACGAGGGCGGCGGCGGCGCTTCATCTTCTACCGCTACACACAGCACGGACGGCGTGTGGCTGCGCTGTTCCAACAACGAGACCTCCGATACCACCAGCGCTGACGCTGCTCCTGCTATCGGTTCTGCTGCTGATTCAGCTCACGCTGATGGTGTTACTCATCCTGCGGGTGTGAAACGTTCTAAGGTGAGTTCCAGAACAACAAGGCCCACTAAGAAGAGAAAAATACAAGAAAAAGAAGGAGATGGACGAGAAGAAGCAGAGAAAACACTCGGGTTAGAGTTCTGCTTAGACGGAGCTTTGACGCTGGAGATCTGGGAGGACGTGGCTAGACTGTCTAGGAGGCCGCGCTACACAAAAGACGGCCAGGTGAAAGAGGCGTCTCTGACCAGAAGCAAGCGAGTGCACTTCACGGCCGACGCGCTGCGCGAGCTCATAGCGCGCATCGCCGATATCCGCGCAGTGGTGCGCATACGCGACACAGCGGCCGCGCAAGGAAAACCTAATCACACCCCCTGGTTCGCAGTGCTGGATGAGGCGGGCGAAGTGTACGCAGCTGTGAGCTACTACAGCGGTAAGAACCTCGTCCACGTGCGCAAGTACGAAGGTCCTGACAAAAAACCCACACAGCAGGGGGTGACGCTGTCCGCCAGAGCGCTCAAAGAGTTGGATGACAAAACAGAGATCATTCTGAAATATCTCGGCATAGATTCGGAATGAGAGACGCTCAACGCTCACGCGCGCACACACACACACACAGCGTTTGACGTACGCTGTATGAGACAGACAGACAGACAGACAGACAGACGGATACACAGACAGCAGACAGAAAGATAGTTACATAGACGACAGATTGATAGATGGCTAGATAGATAGATAGATAGTTAGACGGCTAAGTAGTTGGTAACCGAGTGAAAAAAAACATGACACAGTACGTATGCGAAAAGTGTTTCAAAATGTTTAAAAGAGCGTACAACCACGAGAGACACGTAGAAAATTGTAGAGTAGTAGCTAAGTTTTGCCCTCTATGCGGCGAAGGGGATTGCCGAAAGAGCGCTTGTCGACGCGAATCTCTGGACGGGGTGACCGTCCCTCCGCGCATATGTGCTGTACCGAACGGGGAGGAAACGTTCACGGCGAATTGGCCTGCGATACAAACGGGCGTCAGGATGCACGGGACTCGCGTGAGTGTAACAAACTTCAGGCTACCAACCGGCGAGTTGAGTGACGCTGTAGATACTATGCGTCGCATTCACTTGACACAAAGATTCAGATACAAAGTGGGTTTCTCGGTAGGCTTACTGTTACAACACAGAGAAGACAAGAGCAAACTGCGCTACTTCCACGCCTCCCAGAACAACGCAACTCTCATACAACCGCTCCCTACTGTAACTAATTCAGAAACTTTGGAAGAGCTCCTCTCAAAGATGCAAAACACCGTCGCTTGCGAGGAGGTACGGAAACTTTGCGACGCTGACACCAAGTGGCACGTTCTTTTTCCTACCAATTTGAACATCTGCGTTTACATGGGACCGGGGGAATTCCCCATAGGCGGTAGGATCACTCAGGCCGGTCGAGTTGGAAAGAGAAGCGGCGTGTTAGATTTTCCCAACAAGGACAACCTCTGCATCTTCCGCTGCATTTCCTTTCACTTATACAACACCAGCAAGCGCGCTTCAGATTTGTTACGTCAGTTCTGTCCCGCTGCCACACCTGAATCCTTTCCGGGTCTGAACATCCGCGACTTACCCGCGTTAGAGAACTTGTTTGACGTACAAATAGCGGTTTACACCGCGTCGCGTCAAGTGCCGGGGCGGAAGTTGAGAAGACGCGTTACTCTGATCAGACCGCCTTCCAGAACTGTGGCCGCCCGAGGTAAAGTCAACCTACACCTGACGGCGAAAGGCGGTTTGCACGTCTCTCTCGTCACGGACTTCAACGCGTACGCGGGCATATACGAATGTTGCAAGTGTAAGGCGGCGTTCACCACCGAGTTCTTGCTGAAGAGACACAGGAACCAGCTTTCCTCTTGCCGACAAGTCAAGTTGCGCTACGTAGGTGGCATCTACCAAAATTCGAGAACGATTTTCGAAGCGCTAGCAGACTTCTCCATTTTTCCCCCCGACGGACATTCCGGAATCTACCCTTACAAGATCGCCTTCGATTTCGAGGCTTTCTTCAGACCGTGCAAAGAACCGTCGACGGAGCACGTGTCCCTGCTGTGGGATCACGTCCCTTTGTCGGCTAGCGTCGCATCCGACTTTCCGGGGTGGGAGGGGCCCGTCTGCTTCGTCAGAGCGTCCGACGCAGATTCCGACCCCTTGTTGGACCGAGTTTTAAATCACATAAACGAGAACGCCAAAGCGATCGGGGAAGCTGTGCTAGAACTTTACCGACCGACGTTAGCGAAGTTAGATGCGGCGATAGGTGAAGCTCTCCTGCTGGAGGAGGCGACGTTCACCACCCCTTCTCCAGGCGGCTTCGCTGCGGCTCAGACCAGACACCCGTTAGTTCAACTGAAGAAGCGTCTTCTGAGATACATCCGTCAAGCTCCAGTGGTGGGCTTCAACTCGGGGCGTTACGACTTGAACCTGATCAAAATACGCCTTCACTCGTTCTTCGCCTCCGGAGACCGAAGAAACCAAGAATTCAGCGTCATAAAGAGAAGCAATCAATACTTGGCGGTTTACACACAGCACACGGTTTTCTTGGACGTAGTCAACTATTTGGCACCCGGTTACAACTACGCGACCTATTTGCGAGCTTTCACCAGGAACGAAGAGAAAGGTCACTTTCCTTACGAATGGATGACGTCTACCAGGAAACTGGCAAACAGAACGCTGCCGCCGAGATCGGCTTTCGACAGCGAGCTGACGGGCGTCAAAAGTCAGAAAGTTTGTCAGAAAGTTTGGTCCGACGAGAAGATGCAAACTATGGAAGACTACTTGATCCACTACAACAACAAAGACGTGAAACCTTTCATAGAAGCTCTGAAAAATCACGCTAAATTTTTCCAAGATCGCGGCATCGACATGTTGAAAGACGGAGTTTCTCTCGCCGGTTTGACTTTACGCTTCCTCTTCCAAAACCTAGAAGACGCGTTCACAACGTTTCCCCAGTTCGACGCCGTCCTCCACGCTCTGATCAAAGAGAATCTAGTCGGCGGTCCTTCCATCATCTTCCATAGATTTCACGAGAAGGGCACCACGCGGATAAGGGAGCACAAGTACGGCGAAGAAGCGAGACCGTGCCAACACATCCTAGGACTAGACGCTAACTCTCTGTACTTGCGCTGCATGAGCGAAGCGCACTGCACGGGCTATTACGCGGTGAGACGGCCCGAGACCGAGTTCAAGCCCGAAATCAGGCAAAGAAACTCTCACAGCGCTTTGGAGTGGTTACGCTTCGTAGAGCACGACCGCGACGTGAAACTGCGCCACGCTCTGAACGGCGGCGAGATGGCGGTAGGCTGTCGGAGAATTCGCGTGGACGGATTTCACGCGGCCTCTAATACGGTTTTCCAGTTTCACGGGTGTTGGTTCCACGCTCACGAGTGCATACCGTCGCACCGATATCAGTGCGCTTCACTGAGAGAGGAGAGACGCGACAGAACGACCAGAGTAAGCGCTTACTTGAAAGCGTTAGGTTACAAGCTGGTCGTCGTGTGGGAGTGCGAATGGCGAGAGATGAAGCATCGAGATGAGCGGGTCAAGGCCTCCCAACAACGCTGGAAGGTTGACGCTTTGAAAGTGTCTCGAAACGCGATGAGCGAGAGCGACATCCTTTCCGCTGTGAAAGAGGAGAAAATGTTCGGTTTAGTTCAAGTGGACATCACTACGCCGCCTCACCTACGAGAGTACTTCGAAGAAATGACCCCCGTTTTCAAGAACGCGACCGTTTCAAAATCGGACATAGGCCCTCACATGTCAGACTTTGCGCAGGAAGAAAAGCTGTTGAGCACGCCTCAGAGATGTCTGATAGGGAGTTACCACGGAAAAAATATTCTCTTGGGAACGCCGCTTCTCAAGTGGTATTTAGAGCACGGTTTGATAGTCACCAAAGTGCAGCTGGTGGTAGAATACCTACCTAAACGCTCCTTTGCCGGTTTCGCGGACGAAGTGACGGCGGCGCGAAGACGTGGCGACGTGAACGAGAACGAGAAAATTCTGTCAGACTGTTACAAGTTAATGGGAAACGCTACGTACGGTAAAACAATCTGCAACAAAGAAAAACACACGGCGGTGAGATACACTGACAGTCGGAAGTTCGAACTATTGGCCAATTCGTGGCGCTTCAAAAAGGCGTCCGAGTTGACTTCCGATCTGTTTGAAGTCGAACTACAACCGAAAACGGTCAAGAACAACCTCCCTATTCAGATAGGGTTCATGGTATACCAGTACGCGAAGTTGAAAATGTTAGAGTTCACATACGACTTCTTGGATAGATTCGTCGATCGGCGCGATTATGCCCTTTGTCAAATGGACACCGACAGTCTTTACATGGCTCTCAGCGGTGCCACGTTGGATGACCTAGTGAAACCTCGCCTGAGAGAGACGTACTTCAGAGAGAAACGAAAGTGGCTTCCGACAGCGGTGTGCGACGAGCACTTAGAGCTTTTCGTGAAGACAAAAACGGAAAGAGTGCGAGAATGGTGTGCGCCGCCCGGCGGATGTTGTGAGAGACGGTACCTTCACGATCTGAGAACTTCGGGGCTCATGAAAGCGGAGTGGGAAGGTGACGGGATCCTAAGTCTCAACCCTAAGACTTACATTTGCTACGATCGAGTCAGCGACACCGGTGAAAGAAAATCCAAAAAATGGAGTGCAAAAGGCGTACAGAAGAAACAAAACCCCCAGGAACCAGACGCCTTCTTGGATGTTCTTCGCCAACGAAAAACTCTCATTGCTGTAAATAGAAATTTCAAAGTGGTGCGAAACAAAATGGTCACCTACACCATAGAGAAAGACGGCGTGCGCTACTTGTATTATAAGCGTCGCGTGCATTCTGACGGTGTGACAACGAGTCCTTTAGAGATATGAAAAAAAAAAAAATAATAATAAGCGTGTGCATCTTTTCAAAAATAGAGTGTTTATCAAGATTGAAAAAAAAAAATAAAAAAAAATTAAAAGAAAATATTGTTGTGTTTTTATTATCATACGGCTTCTTTTACTAGTAAGTCGCGCAGTCTCTTAAAGCGTCACTCATGTGACGACGTCGCTTCCAGTCACGGGATCCTAAACAAAAAAAAAACTTCTTCTTCTTCCGGTCACGTGATCAATCAGGTCGCTTCCGATTGGCCATTAAGTCGTGTGACGTCACTTCCGGTCACGTGACTCATCAGGTCACTTCCGATCACGTGATCCTAAATTAGGTCATATGACGTCACTTCCGGTCCCCTAAGTAGGTCAGTAGGTTACCCAGAATGCACCATCCCCTAAGTAGGTCACTTCCGGTCACCCAATGGAGGCCTCTGATTGGCTGCAGGGTTACCCAGAATGCACCGCTAATCCCCTAAGTAGGTCACTTCCGGTCACGTGACCAAATGGAGGCCTCTGATTGGCTAACTAGGTCACGTGACGTCACCACTAATCCCCTAAGTAGGTCACTTCCGGTCACGTGACCAAATGGAGGCCTCTGATTGGCTGCATGTCGATTGAGTAATAAACAGTACTTAACTATAGTCCCGTTCCGATACATACTATACTACTCACGTGAGGGAAAAAACGAATTTTAGGTGGATGTAGGTAAAACAAGAGAAGTGGCTCCACCAAGGATTGAATTCACCACCTGTGGTGTTGGAGACAGGCGCTAATCACTTGCACCACAGAGCCGGTGTTACAAACATTCATATTGGGCTATATCTCTACTCTACTTCTCAACTGATTAATAATAATTTGTAAAGGTCTGGGGTTCGCCTCCCAGTGCTGGTGATATTTTTAATCATCCATGTGAGGGGAAAACAAATTCTAGGTGGATGTAGGTAAAACAAGAGAAGTGGCTCAACCAAGGATTGAACTCACCACCTTTGGTGTTGGAGACAGGCGCTGATCCGTTGCTCCACAGAGCCTGTGTTACAAACATTCATATTGGGATATATCTCTACTCTACTTCTCAACTGATTAATAATAATTTGTAAAAGTCTGGGGTTCACCTCCCGGTGCTGGTGATATTAGGGACCTTTAGCAAACCCGACGTAGCTCATTTAATGCAGACGTATCCTATGCCTTTAGTACTGCTACGTCTGCGTTTTATGAGCTTTTACATGGTTCCTAAAGGTCCCTATTTGTAATCATTCATGTGAGCAAAAAACGAATTTTAGGTGGATGTAGGTAAAACAAGAGAAGTGGCTCCACCAAGGATTGAACTCACCACCTGTGATATTGGAGACAGGCACTGATCCGTTGCGCCACAGAGCTGGTGATACAAATGGTCATATTGGGATATAAGCTACCTCTGCCATGTCTGTATGAAATGAGCTACAGCCTTGTTGCTAAAGATCCCTGATGAGAGGTGGCTAGACCTAGGATCAATCCCACGACCTCTCGTGTACATATTACAGGGAAAAGTACTGTAGATCTACAAGTCACTACCGTAACCTACATCTACAGTAACAGAATTGTACATGTACAGTAGAATTTGCTGTATTATTATTTACAGCTAAAGTACTCTACACTTACAGCAAATTTTGCTGTTCACGAACAACAACTTTTTACAGTGTAGTTGGTCAAGTTTGCTGTCACAAGCTCACCTCCTATCAAACATGTATAAGGACCATCCCTGGTCCTCCACCCACTGCATTATGGGAGATCAATACTGGACTGGGGCCTGTTGGTGTTTAACCCTTTAAGTGCCACATAGCGCTTTAATGTGTGTTGCCCTTTAAATTGTCATAATGTAGTATGAATGCATCACCGGCGAGTCCACTCACCAGGGCTGCATATACATGCATTGTACATACCGGCCCATTGAGAGTGAATCAACACCACAGCATCCATGTACCATAACGACAAAGGGTATAGCACATTAAAGCCCTATTTCATCCTTAAAGGGTTAAGGGAGGGGCCTGTGTTCCTGATGGGGACATGGGTTAGGGTGGGGTGGGGAGGGGGAGGGACACTAATGGTTAGTGGTCAGTGTCCACGAGGAACATCTGGGGCTCCAAGACCAACCTGACCACAGCAAGGCGTGCATGCCAAACGGGGATGGGGGTTTGTTTCGGAAAGCGTTTACAAGGGGGAGAGGGGATGGGTATAGGAGTTGTGTGGGGTAGGTAGGAAGGGCGTGGTTGACGGGTGAAAAGGAAAGTGCATGTGACACATTAGGTGCAATTTAGTGTTGAGCCGTCGCGTGTTATAATAAATATTATATTATATATATGCTGAGAGGAAGACAGGCTGTTATATGTGTCGTTTCTTCTCTTTGTCAAAAAAGAAACGACTTTGAATATTGATAAATCCACTACAAACACACTGCCCCTTCTGTAGATCCGACTAACGTTACACTATTAATGCTAATTATTGAATTTTGGTGAGAATGAAAAATCACACTTATTGCAAATCTATAAAATAGTACTTGGTAATTTTTGTTACATTGGGGGGGGGGAGGGCGGTGAATTTGGTGTTGGGCCTTTAAAAGGACTGACAGAGACCTCACTATAAGGTCAGAAACACTGATCCATAACAATCACCATATATTGTTGAATTCACGCTATACAGCATATCCATAGGCACCATTTGGTTCCACCGTGTTGTGTTCTACCTCCTATCATAGGCCAATCGGGCCCAACGTAATCGGGCTACATCACACTAAAACGATTTTAGGGTCGTGTACCAACGACTGATTAGCAGCATGGGGGGAGTGCTGAAAGTTCCATTCGATGGAACCACACTGATATTCCTAGGCTCCCTATACGCCCAACCTCTCAGTCATTAGTGCCCAACCTAGTTAGTCATTTTTTGGATCCCTATACCACCAACCTAGATTAGTTATTATTGCCAGGTTGGTCACTACTGACCAACCCACCTTAGTCTTTTTAGTTCCAGGGGGAGCCACTGAGTGGTCATCACAGGTGGCCCCAACTAGTGGCATACAAGTACAACACACCAATGATGGACCTAGGTTAGCCAATACTGACTGACCCCTTGGTCATTTTTGAATATAACTTTGCCATTGTGACTAACACTCATATGACCAACCTGGGTTAGTCTGTACTGACTAACCCTTTCAATATATGGATTTTCAGTGCACACTGCACCAAATTGAATAGCAGTTTGTGCAAGAGTTACAGCCAATATGGTACAATGGGTCCTTTTTACCTGACAGAGCAAATCATAGGTGCTCTCTTACAGGTGGGGTCATAAACCATCAGGTAAATGCCTCCAGTCGACACCTGATATGGGCAGAAATAAAAGAATAGGCCAATACAGAAATGGGTGTGGCAATTTCAATTTTTAACAGGCTTGCAATGGCTTCCTGGTATGGTGCATTCTAGGCCCAATGCGTACAAATTAGTTGTGTGTCAGATGATCCATCGGTTTTACATCACCATACCCATCAAAAAGAGCGTAATGTAAAAAGATACATAATAAACAAAGTACATAAACTGTTTTTGTAAAATATCTATGATTCATGGAAATAAATTAAACATTTCTGTGATGAAGTGGGAGAGCATTCTATATCATTATTTATTATGTCATGGGTC
Source organism: Harmothoe impar (assembly GCA_947462335.1). Lineage (NCBI taxonomy): Eukaryota > Metazoa > Annelida > Polychaeta > Phyllodocida > Polynoidae > Harmothoe > Harmothoe impar. Next base: position 36,473,089 of record OX381714.1, read on the forward strand.
TAAATAGCATTTGCCTAGACTAAAGTCGTTCTGATATTGCAATACGCCCATGGCTAGAAACATACCTATTTTGCTTGGCCTTGTGTATGACTGTATCAAGAACGATTCTTCATCGGACAAAGACTTCATAGCCTTGGGGACACGTTCTGACCATGCAATGCTGAGAATACAGAGCCGCCAAATACTGTTACATAAAACATGGAAACACTGCTGCCCTAAGAGCTCACCCCTAATAAACTCATCAATGTTTGAGTCTACTCCATACAAAGTGTCCCTCTATGGGGGATGTGGATGGCAGAAAGAGCTCCCTCTACAACCCCTGTACAGGTTACCATCCTTTGTCCACTTTTCTATACACCCTTTAGAAATGTAAATGGAACCCTCCGATGGGTTGTGTTCTTTTGGGAGGCTGAACCCGAGGATTGCTGGAAAAAATGGTGGGAAATTGTGTTGTACAACACAAAAAGTTGTTGTACAACGAAGTGATTGGTGTCAGAATTGCTGCCAGAGATTTAAGTTATTACTATGGAACTGCAGACATCTAATAAAAGTATATATACCAGGTTGCACAATGTTGCATCTTATGCATTTGGTAACAACTTGTTCCACATGAATCGTTGGACTCATACACATGTATCTCAAAGCAATTTTGCAACAATCTTCTTTGCTCATTCTCGACGGATCCTTTTCAAGGGAGGGTTATCTAACAGGAGGGGTGTGATACGGTGTTATTTGGCTGCTGTATTCACCATGAAACATATATATGTCGGATGCATGTCTGTATATCTATTCGAATTCAGTGCATGTGTCCCCCGCCCCAATGCCTGAGACAACACCCATGTAGCATGGCCATAAATCTGACCACTCTTCGGGACACAGGCCCATACTTTGGGTTACACCCCCACCTATGCCTATGTATGTCCCTCCAAACCCACATGTATAAACATGGTATTGTGTTATTATATTGTATCGCAACTCAATGCTGGAAGGGAGAAAATATAAACTTGAATACAACATTGAATGTGCACAATGGTACATATTTACCTTTAAATTATTATTAGATAAATAATCAAACTCCCATAATATCGATGACATATAACTACCAGCTACATCTAACGGAATATGGGCCAGCACTGTAAAAAAAAGTGTTTAGATCCCAAACACAATGCTGAAGATAATCCTGCCACGTATTTGTAAGCACAATATTTTTCAAAACATGTTTAGCTCACTAATGTGATTAGCTAAAGTGATTAGCAATGTAGGTGCTTAGGTGTAGAAAATTTTCTCATTATCAAGTGTCAGGTTTTGTGTTTAAATCCCCAAATGTTTAGATTAGCAGTTTTATGTTTAAGTATGAATAAAAGAGATGTAAGTTCAGAATTTATTCATATAGCCTCTGTCCAGTTTCTGATAGGGATAAGCAGAATGAGACAGTATAATGTCCATAGTGTCTCATTCACATAGCTTAGACATAGATGAAACATCCATCAGCACATACACAAGAAGGGTAGGGAAGACAGCTATATGCATTCCTAGAATACACAAGATGGGTGTCTATCTAGCAGCTGATTGATCCTCCACATAAGCTGTAGTGATATAAGATTCAAATGGCCAATTATCTATGGTGTATGACTCTTCTATCATATTGAATCATGTAATACGGAAGAACGTGCTTAATTTCTCAAAACATGATAAATAATACACATACCTAGCCAAAATATTTAAAATTTAAACGTGTTTAGACCTAAACATGTTTAAAACCTAAGCACATTTTTTTACAGTGACGTACATAAATATATGCGTATGTTCTATTGAGAATAACCATACAAGTCATGTTCGTGGACAGCCCCCCCCTCCCCCCAACCAACAACCAATCACCTTAATGTCCATCCAGGTCTCCTGTCCACAACACAGCCAACTCTCCTGTGGCGAAGGTAGAAAAAATGGACAGGACGTAACAATGGCCACCAGGAGGGGACGCTGCTGTTGGCAACGTCCGCCATGGAGCAGCTAATCACGTGACCGGGCGTCTCCTCAGGTGAACTGGTGCTGCCCTCTGGGGGGCAGGTGTGATATGAAACATGGCCAGGATCATGTGGTGCCTGGGGGTGGTGCTGGAGGAGGTGGTGGGGGTGGGGGGGGGGGGGAGTGGTGGTAGTGTTGGGGGTAGGGTGGTGGTGTACATCTAGGTGTATGTATACTGGTGAGTGGTGCACAGGGGCGACGGTAGAGACACCTAGGTGCCTTAGGTTGAACTATACCTAGAGGGTCACATATATATACCACAAGTATGTGTATACAATTGCCTTTTTAATGTTTGAAAATTCATCAGGGGCCCATTTCTCAAGTCTGAACGATTCATTTTGCTTAATCTTGCTTAAGTATAGCAGTGAACAATTCATGCAACCCTTGCATAAAGCAGTGAACAATTCATGCAACCCTTACATAAAGCAGTGAACGATTCATGCAGCCCCTTACATATAGCTGAATCGTCAAGGTATAAATGGCTATCAAATAAGCATCCCTCCCTCCCTCCCTCCCTGCCTCCCTGCCTGCCTCCCTGCCTGCCTGCCTCCCTGCCTACCTCCCTACCTCCACCCTCTCTCTGGACGAAAGCTCTGGATGAAAGCTAGCTCTGGGCAAAAGCTCTGGACAAAAGCCATGCCTTGGACAATTTGCTCTGTACAATTTTACCAGATATTAATGTTTTGCTTATGATGCGATGGTTTCCCATCGAGAAATGGGCCCCGAATATATTATTGTGGAAATAGTTCATTGGTTGTCTTCGATTTGTTCTGCGATTTTTAACATGTTATTCTCATGTGTGGCCATATGATAACCAATGCCAAATTATTTGTGTATTACTCTTAAATTCTCGTTAGTGCAAAACCTATAAATTGTAGAGATTGTCAGAGGATGAGAAATCAGAAAAAATATTGCAGTGATTATACAAATCTAAACAAGAAGACGTCGGAGATGTCAGCTCAGAACTCAGAGGTCAGAGTTCTGAGATCAGAGGTCGGAGCCCGGGGTCAGAGATGTTCAGAGAGTTAGTTGTATATATTAGCTTTGGTGTTATACTCGGAGGTTGGTGGAAGCCTGTTGAACATCAGAGGCATGCATGCTTGATTCTTTTGGCTTAAGAGTCCGGATAAGAAATAAAGTATTCACAATATTCTCACAGTTACTGGAGTTTGTCATCTTCTTGCTACAGGATAATTATAATCGACTTTTGCTAATTATAGTTTACAGATGGAAATGACTTTATCAAGATGCTCTCACGATTTATAACAAAATAGCAATTGCAGAACTGAAAAACACAGCTAGAGCTGATAATTATAGTAATTTACAAAATTATTAAACTAAAACTAAATATTTATATTGGACCCACAATTGAGCTGATAAACTTTAAAATAAAATCCAAACCTACATGTATAAAATTCAAACCTACATGTACAATGTTATTCATTAGATAACTAGGTAACTTATTAAAAAATAATCTGCCATTCGAGCAAGGTCGCAGGACAATATTCACACATAACTATACAGATTTGATCGTCCACAGCTGAAACTAGATCTTAGATAACTATGATTTACTAGTAGCACGCAGGTGACTATAAGTTGTCTCTTATAATGAACATTCATTCATACATAGAAGCATTTGTTAGTTATCTTTAGTTATCGTTGTTAGTTTTGGAAGTTTCATACCTTTACATATAGTAGATCAGCGAAGTTATAATAGAATGTACGTTTGTATTATTGCTTTTCTATATGTTGAGATGTATTTATTAAACGAAATTTACTACTCTACATGTACATATGCAAGCTCAGCCAAATGAGTTTGCATGAGGCCTGTGTTCACTAGGATTTATTACACTGTTTTGTCGCCGAAGAAAAACGTTTTGGCGCCGACAAACCCGTTTTGTCGGCGCCAAGGCATATTAACACATTTCTAAAATTATCTACGGTCACTCATAGATATAAACAATATAGGCTACTGCTAATATCAATGCTGAATAGTAGATTTCTTTCTTTTTAAAATGAGAAAAATCATCACCCAAATAGGAAGGCCTCCAATTGCATGACATTTACTTGCAGCCCTATCTAGATTTCCTAAGAGTTTCAATGAAATAGATTTTGGCCATTATCAAGCTAATGCATTCCAAGTATTTCCCAATAATTAAGGCGGATTCAACTGAGTGAATTGGATGCAAATATGAGGTTGGTAGACTAGATCCATATGCATGAAATCTGTATGATACAGTCTTATATAGTTTCATGCTAGGTCATACCATAGATCTATGTCTATGGTCATACAATTTTGTATGGTGCGTCCATTTTCATCAAGGATACTGTTATCACAAGATGTGTTGCATGGCATTCCTCGTGATTTTTGTGAAGCACTCAGATGTTGCTAGTCTATCAATAACTGAATCGAGTTCTTGGAGCTGTAAACTCTATATAATTAATTTCTAGTAACCTTGCCACGACATGTTCATTTACTCTGACAATTGTATTTTAGCCTTGAAATAGAGGGTAACCTGCTTATGACAAAAATTGTGTTCATTATGTATTGCCAACTAATTAGATTTACTTTTAAATCCATTGGTTTAGAAACCAGCACTGTAAAAAGTTGTTGTTCGTGAACAGCAAAATTTGCTGTAAGTGTACAGTACTTTAGCTGTAAATGATAATACAGCAAATTCTACTGTACATGTACAATTCTGTTACTGTAGATGCAGGTTACGGTAGTGACTTGTAGATCTACAGTACTTTTCCCCGTAATATGTACACGAGAGGTCGTGGGATCGATCCTAGGTCTAGCCACCTCTCATCAGGGATCTTTAGCAACAAGGCTGTAGCTCATTTAATACAGACATGGCAGAGGTAGCTTATATCCCAATATGACCATTTGTAACACAGGCTCTGTGGCGCAACGGATCAGCGCCTGTCTCCAACACCACAGGTGGTGGGTTCAATCCTTGGTGGAGCCACTTCTCTTGTTTCACCTTCATCCACCTAAAATTCGTTTTTACTCACATGGATGATTAAAAATATCACCAGCACCGGAAGGCGAATCCCAGACCTTTACAAATTATTATTAATCAGTTGAGAAGTAGAGTAGAGATATATCCCAACATGAATGTTTGTAACACAGGCTCTGTGGCGCAATGGATCAGTGCCTGTCTCCGACACCACAGGTGGTGAGTTCAATCCTTGGTGGAGCCACTTCTCTTGTTTTACCTACATCCACCTAAAATTCGTTTTTCCCTCACATGGATGGTTAAAGATGTCACCAGCACTGGGAGGTGAACCCAGGACCTTCAGACTATGATTTACAATCAATTTTGCTGTACAGTAACAGAAGATTCTGCTGTCCCTGTACAGTACATAGTGCTGTAAATATACAAAAGCTCACTTGCTGTAGGTCTACAGCACAATCTACTGGAACCAAAGTTGCCCCCAGTATTTGGTGTACAGGAACACTACTTACTTCTAACAGTGAGGATATACAGCTATACATTCGGACACATTCAGATCAGGAAAAAAAACATGTTGCATGACTGCAAATTTTCAATGATAATTCTGAACTTTCATTTTCTGTCCCCATCGCTGAGGTTTGAAACAGGTCTGTATGTCTACATGTCTAAATAAATATAATGCTATCTCATCCACACTATATCTCCTTCTGTCTAAATATGCATTCATTGTGGTTAGTTATGGGATTTGAGTTATGGGATTTGAGCCAAACATGTCAGAAGTAATCCAAATTATAATGGAAAGATATTTTTAGTCTTGAGTACTAGCATCATACAATAAATCAGGTCAATGCTCTGCTCATGGCAGTACCTCAGTAAATATATATTTTAAAAGCACATAGGGTCTCCTGCATGCATTTATTTGGAGACAGAAGTCATTTTCCATTTTCCTCTCCCCCATGTCTACATGTGTACATATATATATAAGGCTATCTCACCCATGCTGTTGTCACCCAGCATGTGTGGGCAGTAGCACGGCGGCAGTCTGCAGATAACAGCGTCTGCCCAGCTCTGCCTCAGGCTCTCCTACAGTGTAAATATAATAGAAGGCTTCATCTCTCAAAAAAGGAAACTTTGTCATCACTCCTATAATAAGCTAATAATTGACGTTCCTTGAAGGGACAGACTTATTCCCGGACTTTAGACTAAGCGGGTGGTGGTAAATCCGGAAAATATGTATACATTGGAAAATCGGTATTATATACACAATTTAGGATTTATAAGTTTAGATTCTCCGTATCCAATGTTGCTGTCATTATTCGTTACTCAATGCTGGAACATCCTATTCGGAGACTTCCGTCATGTTTGGCCTTAACCCCACAAATCGAGAGAGGTTGAGAAATATCCACCATAAATACATATTTCAACAAAAGGGGGCAGATGCCCCACGACAATGTGCTGTATTTCTTATTGCATATCTGGTCAACCGTGTACAGTTGACAAAACAGGTTAACTTTCATTCATAGGTGTGTCAGCAAAGTATTCTCTACACCAACGATTGATATAGGATTCTTCATTGTATTGTTATAAGATATGCCATACGTTTATGAACCTATGAACTAATAATAAAGACTTTTGAACAAGCCTTTAAGAATCAATGTTTACTACAAATTTGGGAATAACACCCATGTGCATATACACCCCTCCATTCACATGACATATAGCTAGACCTACGTTCACATTCTTATGACAGATTGGCACAGATTGGGAAATTGCTCTGGCGGATCTCATATAGTGCCAGAGAACGGCAATACCTGACAAAAGACTATATGCATGCAGCCCAACCACTCAACAGCCAGGTGATTGATAGTCCATTTGTTTTAGCTTGTGTGTATTTCTAACCCCTATTTGTTTTAGTCGTCAGCCCCTTCTCACAACGCTTCCACTGTTAGCCACCTCACCCTCCCCCCCTCCCCACACACACCCCTCACCTCCAGTGTTCCATACCCACCTCCCTTCTGCCTTCTCCCATCACTCACATAAGGCTATTTGTCCTTTCAACACGCGGCGTCGGCGATTATTGCTAACTTTTTCGCGGCAAAAGCCCATTTTCTTCCCACCACCAGCGCCTTGGGGCTAATTTGCATACGACCAGGGCCGCCGCAGCGCCGCTCTGCGGGGCGGCGGCGAACTAACACCGACCTCGCCCGCTCTGCCGATAGGGGGAGTTGCGGCTTCATAAGCTATAACGACCGGTGAGCGCGCCGAGTTCTCATGCAAACTAGAAATTAGCCAATTATTTGATGAGGCCGGCCGGCCATTGTTTCGGCGCGATATTGATGCCAAACGCCCGGCCGAACCACGTGATCGATGGAAGTGCGCATGCGTTAGGCCCATTTCCGTCGCGGCCCGGAACGCGCATGGGCAAGCGGAGCGGTGTAGGATCGGTGCTTCCAAAGAGAATGGAGGGCGAAGCGACGGTGGGGGCGTTTTTAGCTACCACTGCACTGCAGGCGCGGCACTGATGAGGCTAGAGAATGGGGAACAGTGCTGGAATGGTATGGGACCGTTAGGATGGGTAGTGGGTGGAGGGTGGAGGTGGTGATGAGTGGTGAAGGGGGGGGGAGGTTGGTTGTATAGGGTGTAAGGCCATATATCATTCTAAGTACCTCCAATGGCGCCAGTACCTTGTCGACAACACTCCCAAGCCAGCCCTACAGCTACTGATCGGTAGGGCCGACTGACACGGGCGACCCGCCAACTTTTTCTCTGCCCCCCCCCCCCTTCCTACATCCCACCTCTCTCTGCTAACCTAACCCACAGTGGTATTATATGAGTCAGATTTCCGAAAAATGCTCTAAACTGGGGCACTATGGTATGAAAAAGAAAATTTTGGTAAACTCAAGTTATCTTAAAACAAGTTGATTACATTGAAAGATCAGTATCTTGGGTCCATGAAACCACCAAAGGGAAGGCTTAACTCCCAGGGGGTCAGTTTTTATTATCCTGTGAACATAACCTAGAGTAAAAGTGGCGGAGGTTACGACCAAAATATCACAGATTTGATAGAATGTCTGAAAAACACTGCAGTAACTTATAATTTTGTCTACAAGTAGCTACGGTATATATAATCATGCATACCAAGTTTGATAATCACCAGACAAAGACTTTTCATTTTGCGGGTTAACAAACTTTCGAAAACTCGTGTAAATGTTGCAATTTTTACCAAGAATCACAAACTTTACTCTAGCTTGCTCAATAGTGTCTTGTTTATCATAACATTTGCTGTGTATTATCTTTAATATGTATACTTTCAATCTTATATATCACTTTACATGGAAATAGACTATTTTTGTCATCATAATCAAAATAAGTGAGTAAAAGTGGCGGAGGTTACGCATATATCATTGATTATTATTGAATTATCCAGCATGCAAAAATAAAGTATCTAATATTGACAAAATGACTATTTGGGATGATAGAAGTACCATAGGGGCATGTTTTGTTAAAATATTGAGCTGATTGACTGAGTGGAAGTAGGATTTTAACCAAAAAATCAAAAAAAGTCAAAGTGGCGGAGAATACATGATTGGTGGTTGATCCTGACATGTCAAAAATTTAGTGGAATTGTTTTTTTTTGCTTTGAATGTTTAAATATATACCTCTCCAAAGTGCTGGAGAGGATTCACTTTGATCTTGTTGATATTAACATTTCTGTGACTGAATAAAGTATTTGTGTGTAACCTCCGCCACTTTTATGTAACCTCCGCCACTTTTACTAGGAAAGCACTACCAGTAAGCAAATATAGGGCCCCAGGTTAAGTTTGACATACTGAACAGCTTAAGGGGAGGTACTGGTATAATATAAACTATGGAGCAGTCCACTGCACAGTATATTCTGAGCCTAGGGCATGGTATCATAGTAAAAGTGGCGGAGATTACATAAAAGTGGCGGAGGTTACGGCAAAACAACAAAAACACAGCCACTCAATACACTGAAGCAAGTTTAGGCTGCAAATAGTGGCCAGAATGATAGAAAATGTATGTCCCCATGATATATAGAGGTTAGAAGAGTGAGTTGAAAGGTTTTTGTACAGTTTTTGAGGTTTAACAGTGTAACCTCCGCCACTTTTACCTCGGTAACAAAACCACTCATAGGGGGCTGGCACCGTAAATATTGGAGTTAGCCCCACAATGTTTTTCCCAGTGTTACTACCCACAGCCCTCCTTATAGTGAGGGTAAAATGAATATAAGATTGTTATTCTTAGCAGGCAAACATCAGTCCAGAAAGTAAATGTGGCGGAGGTTACACGAGTGCCATTTCTGAAAGTATAGGCCATGGTAAAAAATTTGGGCTAGATATCCTGGTAAAAATGGTTGAACCTTTCAGTAAACACATATACCTCATAATATTTGTTGGATAGGAAGGGTTCTGATTGCAATAGTAGTGGTAGGGGACATTTGAAAAATATTAAAACTACCTGGAACCTTGTTTTTGGGGTATTTTTCAACTTTGAGGGGCCATAAATTAAAAAAAATCCAAGTCCGATTCACTTTTTTAATTTTTTTTCCTAAAGCCTAGAGTTTTCTCTCTTACATGATATCAAAAAGACCTAGTATAGTACAGGTATGTCTAATGTATGGCTGGTGGAAAGTGGAAAAGACTAAAATTCACCAACATAGTCCATTTTTCTGGGGTCTGACTCATATACGGTCACATTGCCAAGGGACGTGTTCGCCAACTGACTCCGGTCTTTATGTGGGAGGAAGCCGGTCTGTTGGCTCGCCCCAAGGAGAAATAATAACAATATTGGGACAATTCTGTGGCCATCTATACATATACAATGTATACCCATCCACCTTTTCGTTCCAGGTGGTATGGTCTTTGACTTTATGCTTGTGCAAATAAAAGCATGGATACTCGACATATTCATTCGGCAATTACCAACATTATTGTACATATTCAACATTAAGTTCATTGTATTTGAAAGTGTTTATTCATCCTATTATAAGTGGTTGAAATGGTGCGTAGTCTGTTTAAATTGAGCAGAGGTGATAACCGTACATCAGCATGCATGGGATCCGTAATTAAAGCATGTACACCGAGAAAAATGTTAGAGTCATTGTCGCCAAAACGAACACTTCTGCCTGACTCTCATATTTCCTTCGGTGTAGATCTAGAAATATACATGCATGTATGAAGAGGATAATTACTTTGAGATGTACAATTGCATAGTATTATCGTCTATTGGATTGGGTTTCTATGATTATTTTATCTTCCCCTTCAAAAGGAAAATGTTTTGCTATCGGGTACTATTCATATAAGCTTCTGTGCAGTAGTTAAAGTAGCCATCCTGAAGTGATGAGCAAACATTGTATAGTACATGGAGCTTCTGCTGATCTATAGCATTTGAGACTACCCATACAGTCCATATAGATATCCTTTAAGACGTTGATGTGCATTTATTTTATTTGCATAGACATAGTTGTTATGCTTTGTAAAACTATTAATACTCCCGAAAGGAGATGTTTTTCAATAAAAAAAAACTTTGAAGTAACTATGCAACACAATGCTTGAGATATTTTAAGAGACCAAGTTTGCAACTATCCGTGTTAAATCTAAAGAAATATATCATCGAAATTAAGAGGAAAAAGAAAATATGCATATTTGGCCCACAATGTTCATTTTATTGGCACAATCTATTATATTAAATGCTATAGCACTATGTCATGATGGAATCGGGATGTGCCAAATTACTCACTGGCGACGTTTCCCTTTTTAGTGCCCCACTTTATGTGACCGAATTCTGCTATTTTAATATAGATAATGGCGTTTATATGATATAGAGTAAAACCATCAGTGATGGCTTTGTCCTTTGTTCATCATCATGGTCCCCCTCTGGCACCACCAAAATAGGAACCATAAATCAGTTGGGACCTGGTCACCCTTGGTCAAGAGTCCTGTAGAGTTTTTCTGGACATCTCCCCTTTTTATCGCTACCCACAGTGACATGACATGGATGCATTGTCACCTCCCGGCTCGGACCGTCCCAACATGTTCTCCAGTAGTGTCGACCTGTCCTGACCCGCCCTCATTTGCATAGACGCGCCCACAGCGACCACGTGATGTATGCACGCGAGCAATCAACGGCCACCATCGGGGTCACGTGGTGGCTAGCCAAACGCCTGATGGAATGCCAGACGCGAGACACCGCCAGCTCGGAAGTGGAGCAGAGGAACGCCAGCCGACGACAATCGGGCTAATTTGCATAAGTTTGGTGTCACAGGAACGCTGGGTCCGATACTGATTGGCGGAAGTCAGAGCCGACGCATGCGCGCGAGGATGCCACCGGTTACTCCCTGAGGATCTGCGTTTTATGGTGTCCGTCATGAATTGTGTGGTTTATGTGGGGAATATGGTGGGAAGGTCATTCATAGGTCACGGGAAGGTCAGGAATTTTCATTAGAGGTGATCAAGGGAAGGGCATGAGGTCCATGATTTAGTCAGCCCCCCCCTGAGGACCTTCTTGGATGAGGTCAACGGAAATATGTGTGTAGCCATGGGAAACCTTCCCATTCATTGTTTAGCTATATAAGGCCTCCTTTGTGTACGCACAAAATGATTTGCTTAAGTATAGACTCCTATCGAGACTTGTGTCATGATAGTGACGGGCAGAATTCTGAAAAACGGCGCTATTGGAAAGGTCTTTCATTGATAACATTGATAACTTTTGTCCCGAATTCAATATAAAATCACGTAAATTTCTCCCTAAAACGCTCATATGAATTGGCAAAGTTTTATTATGTACATGTATATTTTTCTCCTTTGTGTGAGGATTTGGACAGCTTCTATACACAGGAGGAACCAATACCTGGCAGCAAATTAGCGTCAACTTGTGCCCATCTTGCGCCCTGCCAAGGGCACCCATTTGAGTTGCTTTGGGTGGGCACAAGCTGGGAATAAGCTGGCGCTATACGTATACACACTCAGAAAAGTCAGCGTCGTTGTCGCTAAAACCACTGCCTGACTTTCATGTGAGGGTGGTTTTAGCGACGCTGACGCTGACGCTGACGCTAGACGCATATGAACACATATGACACATATACCAATCAAATACCTGTGCTGTAATAATTATGTCTATTATTGCATCATCTATGACAGTATTTGAAGACGTCCGTTCAGCCGTTCTATATATACGTATAACTAAATTGCGCTTTTCCTCTTAGCGTCACAAAGTGATGAAATCTAACAGCTGTTGGGCAGTTTCCAGCAAATGTGATTGTTATGCCCTTCCACATAAACTAAATGATTTCTATGGGGATTCAAATAGATCTCCTCTATCTATGCAAACCACCACCAGCATGATCATAATGAAGGTAACAGAACATCCTCTCAATTCATAACAACTTGATTTATGACCTGTGCCTTTTTACACTAGTTTTTAGCAATTTGTGTTTTGTTTTTTATTTGATCCTCATGAAATGCATAATGGCGAACAGGAATTCCTGTAAACAAAAACATCTGTGCACACCACATGCTATATACTATCCGTACCGAGCCACAAATGGCTGCATTAGCACCCTATTTAACCCTTTAAGGGCCGCAGAGTACGTTGATGTACTATGCGCCCCTGGTTGTCCTGATACATGAATGCATTCCTGGTGAGGAGACTCGTCAGGGCTGGATACATGTATCATGCCGACCTTTCCAGAGTGTATCAACCCCATTGGGTCGGCCATGATGCTTGGATGCATCACTGGCGAGTTACATTTATGCATCATGATGACAAAAGACATTAAATCACTATGCAGTGGTTATATGGTTAATGTTTAGACAAAGATATCAAATATCAATACCTATACACACCATCCCGCTAGCAGCATATGGCACCAGCATACTGGCATTTCTGCACTCCTTGTGGGAACATGTATGACCTAAAAGCCACCCAGACGGATCTAAATGAATAATTGAGCTTAATGTCCATAAAACTACAGGTTTCTGAAACCCAACACTATCATGGTAGGTTTGGGTAATAACACCATGTAGTGCCTGATTGTCCCACTAGGACCATAGCAGTCTAGATGGATGGTGGCCTTCAATGATGACCTTGAATGGTGGGCGTTGAATGATGGTCAGCAAAATAGGAAAACTAAAGCATTTGGATGTATGATGAATAATGTCATTGGTGCCATATATATATTGGGTTAGATTGTTTTGTAGTGACAAGGTATCACTCTATGAATCCAGATCCATCACAGTTTATGAAACGCCATGTTTGTAATAGATACGA
>OX381714.1:36491359-36544932 GCA_947462335.1 Harmothoe impar
AGGCCACACCAAAGTAAACCTAGTGAGAACAAACTTGGTTCGCTCATTTTCCATTTGTTGTTTGTGTGCTCCCTGTTGACAAGCACGGGACAGCATGCGAACTACGAAAGAACCCTCGTAAAATAATTCTCTCCCTATTGTATATAGTATACATTGTATGCCATGATTATATGTAATTCACGAATCTCTCACAACCAATCCAGCAACTCCATTATACAATGTTTTTTACGTTACCTATGTGTCTTAATAATTATTGGGATGTGATAATCATAAAGGGACTTGATGACCGCTGTGTACTTTACAATTCTGATGGTCAGGGCAGAAAGGAGTCAACGACATACTTTACAATGCTGACCTGCCCTCAGCACGAAGTGACCTATGGCCTACATGTGAACACAACATCCTGTCATATTCCCTCGGTGAAAATATCAGTTGTAAACCCAAGTAAAAATAACGGTGTGTAATATAAGGCGTGAACTATGATATCGTGACGACTAGAACAATACATGTTTAATCGTGGGTTGATAGTTCCATGTATAGACGCCTGTAGGTTAAAGGTTCAACTACCGGTAATGCTTAAAGCAAGAACGTTTATATTTTTTACTTTTAGACATTTTACCCATGTACATTATTATTGTTGCGTCTATGCTAGTTTAAATTGTATTATATCATTAAAATAATTTAGCGATCTGCACCAACAAATTACAATATTTCATTGTGCATGTAAGGTGTTAATATTTCTAAGTTCTCAATGATGCATTGTATCCTATATTGCTTTAAAATAATATCGTTCTCCACAGCCATGTTATAGCTAATATTCATCACTTCTTAGAGTTACAATACACCCTCCAACAAATCAAATAGCAAGAACCCATTCTACCATCTAATAACCACGACCCCTTTATTGAGACCCCCTTTCATTGTGACATGCCCAACTGTACAATTCTCCAAGCATGGGGCGAGACAAAACGAGCTTTTATTTCGCTAGGACGAGCATGAAGGGCCTCAAAGAGTGGCGTCTTGCCCGACGATTACAGGGAGTTCCATGAGGTTTCTAAGCTTGTTTTATTCCCTTCCTCCCAGGGTCAAACTGTCCCCCATTGTCCAGCACCAACTGGCATGGTGTGTGAATTCCCTCCAGGAGTGGGCCAACACTCTCCCAGACGTTCTACCGCTAGTTCTCTACAAACCCCAAAGGAGGCAACCTGTTGAGTTCTAACCCCGGAAATCCTTTGGCTATTGGGTGCAGGGCGGTCCGTTACCTTCACTTATTATCGCCCACAATGTCCGCAGTGCCCCATGCGGGACGCCCCATAGTTAGTGTTGCTACCTCCGACGGTGAAAATGAGGCTCGCTGGAGAAAGGCCCTATTTTCGACGCTCGAGCTGGGCACTACGTATTATGGAAACTGACGGGCTTCTTTTGTGCATTGGATGTAAAGATCTAGTGAGAGCACAAAAAAGGTTAACTGCCCTCAAATTGAACTCTCCAACTTGAGAATTCAAAGGGGAATGTTAGCAAAAATTCCAGGTTGGATTTGCAAAAGGGCTGTAGAGTATGTGAGAGAGTTGCAGATTCACCATTCTTTTCTATGGGAGCTTTTTTGGCTTTAAAATATTTCAGGAGGACTTAGTATCTGTCTTTGGCCCAGGCACCATCAAGTCATAATGTGTCCAATCTTAATTTATTAAGTTACCTTGAAATAACCCAAATAAAGGGAGACAGTTTTGGTTTGAGAATTATATTCTTCTTTCCATAAAATTTTATATATACAGACAGAGCTTTTTTCATAGTAATAACCTTGATTTGTTTGAATGGGTATATGACCTGAAATGTAAGTTACTTAGAGAGAGAAACATTTCAAAGAGGGAGGGAAAGTTGAAATGGTTTGCTGATTTGCAGATACTACTGGACAGCATGTGGTGCTTTTTTCTTGTCTGATCAGTCATGTATTGTCAAATGTTTCATGCACTATTTTACCAAAGCTCTTGTGAACCCTTGTTTTGTCCTGTCTTGTATGTCTGTTTTGTCCGATATCTTTGTAAAATATGAAAGTAAAATGTTGTGACGCTTGATTGAACATTGTATTTCAAATGTTTTTTATGGAAACAAATTGAGCGTTGCTCTTATGAAGTTACCTTGAGTTCTAAATAGATTTATCTTTAAATTGGGAAAATGCAAACACAGCTTACATTTGATGCTACGCCTATTGGGGGTCTGGATGGGGGGGTCCCAATTTCCCATGTCGATTTTAAGAAATGACCATGTCGCCCTGTCGATTTTAAGAAATACCCATGTCACCATGTCGATTTTAAGAAATGGCTATGTCCCATGTCGATATCTCTAATATTCCTCATGTCGCATGTCACTAGGCCCAAAAACGGCCATGTCGCCATGTCGAATTTAGTGGTCCACCCCCATCCTATTGTAAGTGTCAATCAAGTGTCGCATCATCATTTGCTTAGTATCTAATTTTAATACACTAAAGTCCTATTGATGTCATAGCCAGTGTAAATGCAATACATGAATGTGGGATTCATGATTAGGAGTTTGAGACATAACGGTCTGACCTTTGCTACCTGTCCAGCAGTAGTCGGTGTGAACGGGAACCTTCAATAGGGTGTATACACTCTAAGAACAGTGTGTTGCGGGAACATGCATGAGGAGTCACACACACATATTTGCAACACACCTTTGAGATCAACACACATATGACAAAGAGTGTGCAGTGGGTAGTGTGTTACACAAAAATGTGTGTTAAAAGTGGCTGCAGAAAAGGGTGTTGATAAGTGTGTAAACGTAACACACTGTTCTTAGAGTGTATGTGGATTTAGAACTGCCTTATGTCTACACTATTGCCGAAAGGATTACATCACCCCATAGGCATGCATTACCTTAATTTGAGAGGCTATACAGGGTGCCATTGGTTTAAAATTGAAATACCAAGGATTAGGCATTTTAAAAAGCACATATTTTGGTGTGTAATAATTGCTTACATATCAACGCAAAATGCAGAATTGCACTGGGCCAGTGGCCATGCCATGGTAGTACTCACTATTATTGCATTTATGCAATACTCGATGTTTAGCTTACAGATGATCATGTAATTATCATTGGTAGCATAGCAGCCTCTTTGACCGTTCTGGAACGTCTTTTCTTTTACAAATAATTCTTCTTTAGCTATGCAATAAGGTCCAGCCAATATGATAATAAGAACTGATAAGCATGGTTTTCTTTCAAGTATACAATACACACATGACTACCTGTCGGAGGTATACAGAAGCGGCGGGCGGCCCAGGACCGGAGGCAGGTCGGCCCTGACCCACCAGGTGTCGGGGACGACGACGGACGGCGGCGGGGGGCCGCGACGCCGTGCGTGCCGTCGTCCAAATATGTACTTTGTCGGTGCGCGCGGTCGGGGCTCGGCGCGACGACAGCGACGGGGCGTCACCACACGCCACAGGGACGACGATCCCAGCGACCAGGGAGCGGAGGGAGCGGCGGAAGGCCACCCGCTGACTACTCTAGGGGCTGCTGGAGCTACCATCACAACACCCCTGTTTCTGTTTCTGCAGCGCCTGGTCCAAAGCCCCAAGTTTGCACCCTGAGGTGGCGGATATAGAGGGGTGGGGGGAGGAGATGCACATGGGGGTGTTGCTGTGAGAGGGGCTGCTAACCCCCCCCCCCCCCATCTCCCCAACTCTGTGCAGCTTCTCACCTGGACACCATCCATCACGCACCCAGGCTGTAATCTGGCCACACGCCGGCAACCGGCGCCGAGCTCCCGCTGGGAGCCGGCAGGCGGTACCGTACCGGGGGGTACCAGCGGCGGCAGGTACCCGGCTGTCCTGCAGACCAAAAGTCGTCTGCTGTGGATGATACACCCAGCCTTTGTCTCCCGCCATTTTTCTAATGTTAGTGGGCGGGGTGTCATTCTATATGAAGGGTGTAGGAGAGAGGGGAGGGACTTTTTTCTGCTTTCCACCCTTATTTTGCAGCGTCATGGCCAAACCTCCCCATTATCGCCACCCATCTTCATTCTCTATATCTGTTTGGACATTGACTTTATAACATACTGCCACCATTACCCCCACCTCACTAGCCTACCCACGCGCACTGATACACGGGCAACCCGATATTTAATTGACATCGATATTTCAATTATCAGTCACCTCAAGCTATCCATGTCATTGCACAGATTCTATGCAAGTATCGCTTTCAATTAAATGCTTATTTGCCAGAGGTTCGCGGAATTTGATCGCTTCGATTTTTCCAGTGGATGCATGTATTTGAAATTCGCGAGCAGTGCTATATGCTATCCTAGAAATCAGCAGTAGAGATTATAAGGTATTGTATTATGTTTACTGGACATTATTGAATATTACATGGATTTTTAATCAGGCAACTAGAAGTTCGAATGTTTTACTTGACAAGACAAGAGTCTGAGGTCAACATAAAATTACTAATGAGCTATCTGTACATATAAACTAATAATATTATCAGTATGACTACATGAAGGCCACTCCATGCAATACCGTTATAGGAGCAAGCGACTAGAAGTTAATGCACGCAATACAGCCTCGCTATCTTTCTTACTACAGCTAGACCTAAATCCTGAGTTGGATTGAGTACGTTTATTGGTCCTTCTGGGTCAAATGGACGTTTCATTTTTAGAGAAATGAATATACAATCCTACAAACAGTTTCCTCTATACCTATCCATAAAGACAAACCAAGATATTTTCAACATGTTATAGACTTCAGGGGGCAAGGCGGGGGGAAGGGACGAAGAAGAGCGAAGAAGGAATATGCAGTCTGCCCGAAAAAGGAACAATCTTCAGTATAGAATTGATTAAATTGTCTTGGTTCGTTTTATGTTGTTATCTCTAGAAGAACTCGAAACAGTCACTGCTTGAAGGAAAGATATTAAACTTGGGACCCACCATGCCAATAATAATTATATGGTCAGCTCCCTGTTACACTCCTATTACATTTGTTGGAGGGACAGCAATGCATGTACTTGTACCTTTAAAGGCGCACTGAGCCCACGACGTCATTTGCGTACAAAACTCGGCAGGGTTAGGCCCTCAACTCAGTGCCCCTTTAAGGATAATTGTGATCAGCTATCAAGGGAAGGCGGGGGTCAGTCCCATGCAATTTTGAAACGTTATCTTATTCATTTACTATTCCCCTTATATTCTGAGAACTTTTGTAGAACCACAATATTGATGCAACATTGGCTTCTGAAGTACAAAATGTAAAATCATATTTTCAACCAAGGGACCAAAACTTCAGTGCTGTCACCTTGTGTCGGGTCACTGAACTACCTGTGCAGACCCCCCCCCCCCCACCTCCCATCCCCCAACCTCTACAACACTTCCCCCAGCCACCCCCAGCCCCAATAGTCTCACTCACAAAGGGCCTGACCATACCTCTGGCAATAGACACTGCCAGCGGTCAACGTGAAAAACACAGAGAGGAAAAAATGTTTGTCTAATTAGCAGGGCTGGGTCAGCCGGGGTCGTGACCAAGGTCATAAAAGCACCATGCCAATATGAGTCCGCCAAGTCTATAATGTACGATCTATTCTCTGTCTGGTGTTTGTATTATGTATAGGGCCATGCACATGTTGGCCTGCTATTCATGGTATATTTAGAATGATATTCTCCTGGGGGTGTGGCTTGCAGTATAGGAAGATAAGCACCTTGATATGTATTGTTGTGATTCTATTCAGTCATACAACTGTGTGTATTTCTATGTAATTCTTGCAGGGTGTGCTTGTTGTGATCCTCACCCATTTCCAAGGAAAATACATTAAAAAAATAAGAGTTTATTTTGTGTTTTTGTTATTGCTTCGTTGGGAGAGGAGTGAAAAGGTTTGTATTGTTTTCCACAATTCTATAAAGTGAATATAGACAACATATCCTAACAAGTCCGTTCAATCCAGATTCAGTCAAATGTAATATGGCATATAGCATCACATAAGTTCTTACATTATTTATTCACAAATGTGAAAATAAACAATGATATAGAATAATGATATCAGTCGAAAATTTGAAAGCTAAAAATCTAATTATAAACCTAAACCCCTGATTCAAACAAAGTTTAAAGAACAAGCATGCAATAACGTTTACAATTTGGTAATGTCTACAATATCTGCCAATATTTTCCACTGCTGCTGAGCTTTTCAAGTGTTAGATGCCCAATCTCTGCTCCATTGTCAACGAATTAATCAAATACCCTTTCCCATTAGTGTGATAGCTAAGTGTGTAATTGTTGGTGAAGCCTGCATAGGTTATTTAGTATGGTATGGTGAAATATTGTGTGACACCAGAACAATCATGGGAAACAAGGAACTTTATAACACAACATGGAACACTCCTTATATGTGCCCTGATGTGTGGTTCTGCGACATGTAACACACCTGACACAACACTCAAAAAGTAAACTCGTCTACAAACTCTTCTAAGTGACAAGAGAGTGGGTCCTCTAGCTGTAGTTGTCAGATAGAAGATACACTTGGTATGTGCCAGCCCAAAACCTGACTCATGCCAGCCCTAGACTCGTCAACCAGGGTCTGATTCAGGATTTTCCCTGTATGTGGCATCAGTATAACATGCATTCTGTATAAAGTTGGGGAATGAATTGCATAATTTCTATGTTGATTTTTATCATATTTATGGGAATACACATTCATGTTATGGGGAATCCTGAGATTTATCTATTGGGGATGCTAGAAAAGGCAAAGGAATCAATGTTTTGATATAATTGAGACAATACAACTATGTGTAGGGCACAGACACCTCTTTTGTGGTTATTTCTATGGTACAATAGCTGCAAGGAAACTCCCATTGGTATGACATCCACATATGTGTTAGCAGTCTGTAACTAAAGGGTAGAAATACTCTCAATATAGACTTGGGGATATGGCAGGAATCCCCCTAACCTACATACCTCTATGTGTGTATGAATTAGCTATTATAAACCTCAGAAATATAAACAGACATGGACAACAATTATGCCTAGGCAGAACCCAGTTAGCTCCACCTGCAGTGAAGTAGAGGTTATAGTGCACAGGTTAACCCTCTAAGGGGTGCATAGTGCTTTAAGGTGCTATGCTCTATGTGATCATAATACATGAATTCAGCCTTGGCAAGTATACTCACCCAACTGTTGATTCATTTCCAAAGGTGCATGAATGCAGGCTTGGCGAATAGACTCACCAGGGCTACATTCATGCATCATGCTGACAAAGGGATTCAAGCGCATTTAAAGCAGTTTGCAGCCAATAAAGGGTTAACTATTCTGGGTTGTCAATTTGACGACCTTAGACTTGTCACTTGGAGTGGGCCACTGCCTGGGCTAACATTGTCAGTTAGATGACCCTAGTCTTGTCTTGTGGGATGGTAACCGGACAGTTCATCAAATAGACAACCTTTAACTCGTTTATTTTATGACCGTCACTCTAAAGACCCTAAACTCTTCTTATAAGACAACCTTTTGACAAGTTTGGATCCCTTCATTTTATCAGTGAAGTTGCATATTTGTGTAACAGTTGTACAGTATCACATGAAATTGGTAAGTGCACTGTATACTTGTATAGTTTTCGATTTGAGTGTTCGTTCTATGTTCATATGTATTTTAATGAACAGAGAACTTTACAATTAAGTCAGATATCAATTTAAGTTATTAAGATAATACCGCCCTCCATGTATCGTACTCAGGGGTTGACAGAGATAAAATGGCACTTTAGTAGCATAATAGTACATGTATTCCTAACTGTCCACTGTAAATAGTTAGTGTAGGTACACAGTACAATCTACTGTATATCTACAGTAAACGCTACTGTAGAATGGATTTACAGTAGAATATACAGTGGATTTACAGTAGATTCTACTGTTTCTACTGTTTACCTACAATGAACTGTACACCTACAGTAGAATCAACTGTACGCCTACAAAAACCCTTTACAGTGTCGTACATATATATTGAATGCATACACCAATAAGCCAACATTATTCTGATGCGCTCTTTGTACAAAGAGATGACCATTGTTTCTACACCAGGGTTTCTACATCATTGTCTTACAGCTATACATTAGTTCTATGGTAAACCTGGACTGCTAACACATGCACAAAGAAAAGTCAGGCAGGGTTTATTGTCAGGGTCATGCATGTCACATCTACCGTAAATTCTAGCGTATAAGCCTAACTCGCGTATAAGCCGCACCCCTAACTTTGACAAATTATATAAGCCGCAGAGGGGGTCTGAATATTGCGATTTTGGTACTGTAGTATACTAATTAAAACTCTCGTATAAGCCGCACCCTATATAGGCATGTTTGGTATCAAAAGAAAGCTGAGTCTGACTCGCGTACAAGCCGCGGCTTCTACGCGAGAATTTACGGTAATCAACACTATGTCATTTGGAAGTTGGGTCAGGCAGGCTAGCGCCATGTTAAATGGTCAACACATAAAACCATGTTGCTATGGCCCATACATCATCATGAATATACGTATACATGTAAGTCCCTGATGTCAGCGAGGTTCATATATTTTGGCGGGAGCTAGGCTGTGGTAGGTCGAGCTACTATGGAAATATGATAACTCTAAAAGTCAAGTGAGAGGCTGAACATATATCATGAGATGTTATTTGTCCATACACACACATATACATCATAAATGATATACCCCGCCTGGCGACCCTGGAGAACTCAACTGTCACCGCCCTGCCTGCACCATCTAGCTAGAAGCAAACTCAGGACTCGGGTTACACCGCTCCGAGTCAGTCTGATTGAAGATGATCTACAAGGTCGATACAAGGTCAAAGCCAGGGTCAGCCCCAAGGTCAGCCGAGGTAGACAAGGTGGCGCTGCAGTCGGCAGGACCATGTCTGTCTCCGCAGACGACATTTTGAAGTTGTTGTCACGGTTCTGGTGTTGGCATTCAAGGTGTGGGTCTTATCAGCGCGTCCCCCCAGGGGGCACTGGCTGTGTGTTATTACTCAGAAGGACAGGGCTCATTTGCATATTTGTGTAACTCAGATGAAGAGTGATTTATGATGGGGCATTGACAAGGAGTTATTATGATAGGTAAACTGTATGGGAAGGCATGCCTTTGAAGAGCTATACAGTCATGTACCTGGATATTTAAGTATAAAAGTAAAATTCTCCCAATATGATTTACACATGTAGCAGGGATATAGTTTATACCAGGTATACTGGTATACTTAAGTTGCTGTCAGAAAACAAAAGATTATGCCTCATTTGCCCATCTAAATCCTGCTTACACCAAGACAATGCTAACATAGAAAGTAAAACAATTGTTTAACATAATACCTAACCCCTATTATACTTAAGAGGATGTCTATTATGGACCTGACAGTACATGGGGGTGCCTGAAGGCTAGTATACCCTCCTCCAGATTATCCACTGGCTAATCATATACACCATGGACATTACCAGAGATAATTCATGTATACACACACATCATCGTCTGTCCATATTTGACCAACATTAGGCCAAAACCAGAGATGTCGCCAATCATACCCAAACAAGCAGACGACATTTAGACTCATGAAGTTGTTGCCATGTGTGGCTACCTATCTGGCCGCTGCCTTGTCCAAGACAAACACCTCCGAGACCAGCTTCCATTCTCAAGCAGACGACATTTTTTTGTCTGCATCAAGTATCCCCCACTCATCCCACTATCTTTCCCCAAGAAATGAATGGTGGTTTATGGCCCGAAATCACAATTTCAATAAAACTGTGTTTCCCATAGCGTTGTGCGTTTCAATGAATCACATTCCCATTTGAACCGACCTGCCCAATGTTACTTTTGACGTTTTAATATATTGGCGAATGAGGATTTCCTTTGTTGTGTCAACATCTGATTGCTTTTAAATTCAATAGCGGTGCTATAGCCTACATCTTAACAGAGTTGTTTACCAACACACGTCTAATTGATTTACAGTATAACTCCATATCTGTATACAGGGTACCTCCGCTTAGAGACTGTCTTTGACACCGGAAGTGGACATTTCCTAGAATGCACCGCGGGCTGGCACTAAGGGGAGATGCCCACTGCTCCTGTCGGCCATGTCGCACGCTCTAAACACGTCGCGGTGCGACATGCCCCCAGCCCTCGGCGACCTGCCAACGTCGGGGAGGGCGCCAAGTAGTTAACATGGTCCCCAGCCGCCAGGGGGAGCGGACGTCGCGGCCAACGTCCGACGTCCATGTCATTATTGTCACATATAACAGAGAGAGAGACTGGCCACTTGGATGCTGCACAAAAGCCACATAAGCCAAACACCACCGGCCACTGAGTCAAGGCGTTGGGTTCGTTTCAAGGATTCTGTTTTGTTTTGGCTCGGGAAGTGAGTTCAAAAGTCCAGTTCTGCGCATAGAAGAAAGGGAAGGCAATTTGGCTCTTCACTTCTGTTGCCAGATTTATATAGATTTATATGGGGTCTGGATCCCGTATCTGGCGGCATTACACGTGGACGTGATGTCTACCCAGCTATTTTTCCGATGGCTTTAATTGGAATGAGAAGCAGTTTAATAGGGACTTCTATAGATCTACATGTATCATCTCTTTTGAAATTATTTCATTTTCACTAAAACTTTACATGGGGATTTTCATGAACACAGTTTCAAATTAAAATCGTTAATGCATGTACTTGAAGTCAGATGGCACTTATCTGTAATCCGAGTAAGGAAGATCAATTTCAGAGAGTTGTGTCCATGGGGGGAGAAATATATGAAATACTCTGAGCTTAGGAAAAAGCATATTTACGAGAGAGATCTAACTCTACCAGGCTATAGATTGGACTGGTGATGGTACAGAGAGACAGATAGAGGGGTGTGGTAGTGCAGTCTGGGCTACAGGAATGTTCTTTATCACCCACCCCGACGCTGTCCTCGTCATCTTTCCGCCATTATCGCTCCCCCAGCCCACAACCCCCTCCCTCCCACTCCTTCCTACCAGTCCTGCGCATGCGCGCGCTGCCATGCGCGTCCCTTACCTCGTTCCTGATAAGCCCCAGTCGGCACGGCCCGACTTTTACCTCGCTCCCTCGTGTCCCCGCCCGGACCCATTCCCGGCCTGCACAGCGCCAGGAGCCGGAAGTCGGCTTGGAGCCAGCGGCCCGATAAGGGGACCTCCGGGAACCGCCGGCGACCAGCGACGTGCACTCCAGGGTCTCCGCTAGGAGGCGCCCAAAAAGACCCTCGCCGCCTGGCGGGGGCAGATAGCGACTGTAGCGCCCCCTGCCGCACGGAAAGCCGCCATTATTCACCCCTGCGCATGCGTCCCCGGGGGCGGCTTACTTCCGGCCGCTGCCTGAAGGGGGCAGCAGTGCGGCCTTCTGGTTTTCTTCTGCACCAGGCCCGCCTCCCTCCAACATAAAACCTAAAAGGCTCCATCTTAAAGGGACATCTGGGGTATAAAAGGGACAGGCCATGCATGGTTGCTGGCCCCACTTAATGTAGGGGTAGCAAGAGTTAAGTCTTTAAAGCACACCACTCCCTCAAACACGTGTACATGGATTGTCCTACAAATTGCAAGGGATCTTAACTCATATCCATATCTTACGCAATGTATGAATAGATATATCAGTATACCAAGCTACCACTCTCATTTAACACTGATTTTCTGACTATATCATCTGTTCAGCAGTAAGCTAATCCCACCCGTGTCGCCCAGCTGAAAACTCCCTTTCATACTATAACACATCATTGCCTGTCCTGTTTAATCACAGATAGCCACTCGAGTCATTCCCACGTAGCCATATATTAACTCGGTCATCCTCTGGTTTCATTTGCACCCCTCCATAGGTCAAGCACAGTTCACCCCCTGCACATGTTACCACTACCATCTGTGTAGAGATGGGGATCTGCCACCCGTATCTAACTGTATCTGGTATGTGGTGGCTGGGCGGGGGTGGGGTGGGGTGGGGGGGGGGGGGGGGGGGGGGGTCATCGGTTTGTGAGTGTTCCCAATAATGTACACTGGTGATATCGATCAGGCATCAATACGCCCACGTAAGGACCAGAGCACCCTTTACTACCCCCCCCCCATCCCAATACCGCCTCCAGGGTACATGGGACGGCCCATGGATACAATGGAACATCAGCTAGGCTACCTACTTTACTTCTGTTTTATGTTCTCTACAGCACAGAGTATTGCTATAGTGTGTTAGCGATATATAAACGCCACATATACATATATAGCGAAGATGGGAGCTATATCGTCCATATATATATATACATGTTTACAATGATGATGATAATAAATTTAAAGCTTGAATCTAGCATATCAGATGTCAAGCCCATAGCATTTTTCTCACAATTACAGTAGGTGACAAAATCAACCCCATACTTTTCTTTAATATAAGGCTACCTTTATACAATATACCCTACACAGAGGCAAATATCAGAGTCACCCAATGTCGCCAATACTACTCTCAGACAAGGGTCAGGCACTGCTGGACTATAATAGATGGGTCAAGGGCCATTCTAGTGAGGGTCAGGCTAGGCTGGACATTCAATAACAGGCTGGACTTTGGCAAACTTGCTTGAAAGTCTGGCCATGCTGGATCCTCATGCCACAGTCTGACAATGCTGGACTCTTGCAGGCTGAAAGAGACTCTCCCCAGAGTCCAGCATTGTCAGACTGTGGCATGAGGATCCAGCATAGCCAGACTTTCAAGCAAGTTTGCCAAAGTCCAGCCTGTTATTGAATGTCCAGCCTAGCCTGACCCTCACTAGAATGGCCCTTGACCCATCTATTATAGTCCAGCAGTGCCTGACCCTTGTCTGAGAGTAGTATTGGCGACATTGGGTGACTCTGATATTTGCCTCTGTGTAGATCAAGGAAGAGAAACAGCTCAAACCAATGGTTAGCGATGCTTCTAAACACACACATCACATCAGATCAGCAGAGAACTGCAGAAGCTCCCCAGTGCCACACTAAAGTAGCGTGCCCTACCCCTATCTTACACACACCCTGCACATGCCTGCCCCGCCCCGCAGCGCTAATCTATTAGTCCACGCGTTAATCAGTTCACAAACCAATCAGCGCTTGATTGAGGGGCCACCAGGGGCGTGGCAGTGTCTGTGTTAACCCTTTAATGCTGGTACAATGCCTCAGGGTTTCATCGGGGTTTCATGCTCGCTTGTTGTCGTAATGCAGCAACGTATCGCTCACCGCGAGTAACTCACCGGCACAGCGTTGGATCATCATGCTATAGTGTATCAACCCCATATGGTATATGATGTGATGCAGAAATGCAGCATCGGTGATTAACTCAAGGTGACCAAAAGGCGTGGTTCATTAAAGCGCTATGCTGCCCTTGAAGGGTTAATGACAGGGGTGGGTGAGTGGATGGTAGGGAGGGTGACTGTGTAGGGAGAGTGGGTGGAGACTACTGCTGAACTGTCTTCATGGTAATCATTGACATGGGCACGCCTGGATGTGGCTCTCTTCTCCATTGGTTATGTAGCTAGCTATATTCGGCTCTGGTTGGGAACATAGAACATAAACTTGAAGATTGGAATCTTAACGAACAAGAATTACATTGTATAACACATAATGAGAGGGTCATTTGTGAGGGTTCAAGATACCCTGCGTTAATCATTAATTGCCATATACTACTTACGCGAGGTACATCGGTGAGTGTTCAAAATATCCTGTGTTAATTTTTAATGCGAGGTACATTGGGAGGCTGAAAATACCCAGTGTTAATTCTTAATCGCCATATACTACTTACACGTGAGGTACACCGGAGAGAGCTGCAAATACGCCGTGAGTAGACTCCCGTGTTAAATTGTAATTGCCATATACTACTTACACGACGCGAGGTACATCGGAGAGGGCTTTTAAGATACCCCGCGTTAATTCATAGAGGCCGTATACTACTTACACGCGATTGGACTGATTTAAACTCAATGATCGGCGACTTAAATGTATCAAAGCTGTCCCATGAATAGATATCGGATGCTCGCTCCAAGCCTGATATTCATAAAGTAACTTACATGTACCTATATTATCTATAGGATTATCCTTACTATACTGGTAGGTAGCTATTATATTTTATTAGTACAGCTTCAGAGAGCTTTGTAGCGCCAACCCCCTTTCAAACACAATACACATCACATCACGTTGCGTATAAAGTTTCACTGAACAGACACATACGGTATATACATTGATATCCAAAAGCACTACCTTTGCAATAAACCTGCACATGTTGACGGCGGCAAGTGCCAACTTGCCTTCGGCCGGCTACTGTGCTTAGAGAATTGTCCCATACTTTCAGCGCTAACAATGGGTCGTTTAGTCACAACTATAGCCATATGTGATATCCATCTGGACTCAAACTGGGTTCGTGGGAGTACATAAATGCTCCATTACTGATAAAATTGTTTATATTACATGTGCACGTATTCGTAGCATATCCCCTCCCCATGTTTTCCTTGCTTTTGGTTGTCCATAAGATTTCATGTATTTCAGGGAACATTATTATTGAGGAATAGAATATAGCAATGATGTACGTGTACTCTAAGGCGAGAACCACTGAACTACCATGTGACTACATTGTTAAAGGCACTGATATACTGCAGTATACTAGTCTGTATCTATCTATCTCCGTACATCCAACCCCATCCTCTCTCCTCCAGATCCCCCCACCTCCCCCCTGCAGGGCGCCGAGCGGGGTGAGTTAAGTGATTGCCCACTCTGGAGGATTGATGCGGCTTCTCCGCGGCTCCGCACATTCTTCACGCGCAGTCTCGCGCTGATGGCGACATCTCACGCGAGCTGAAGACGCCGGGCGGCGGAGCGGCGCGGCGCGCGATGCGAAAACTCTGTACGCCCGATCAA
Organism: Harmothoe impar; assembly: GCA_947462335.1. Classification (NCBI taxonomy): domain Eukaryota; kingdom Metazoa; phylum Annelida; class Polychaeta; order Phyllodocida; family Polynoidae; genus Harmothoe; species Harmothoe impar. Next base: position 36,506,238 of record OX381714.1, read on the forward strand.
AAAGCTCCGACCGACCGGATGTGCCTAGAAAGCCTGAGTCAACAAACCCAGCGGCGAGGAACCGTCCTTGCGTAGCAAACACCCCTTCACTCCGCCCCCTGTATCCTCCTCGCATAGCATACGCTCTCCTTAACTTTTATCGTTTATCCTCCTCCTTTCCTGACTCGCAGATCCCTGCCTCTCCCCTCCTCCCCATTTCACAGCCTCCTCCCGGTACCCCCGCACACCCCGTTCCACACACACCCCTCCCCCGCCCCCTGTTCCTCTCCATACCCCCAGCCCTCCTCTCACCCCACCGCCTTAGGCTCTGCTCCTTTCGTCTTCCGGAAGCCGTAAAAAGGGGCATCTGGGCACGCAGGCGCGTTGCGCGTTGTGCGCATGTGCACGAGGTTCAGCGGCAACGGCCATCGCGAGGGTCACGTGGCCGCCTCGCGAGATCAAACGAGATCACGCGAGTCACGTGGCCACTTCCGGTGGGGATTGATCCCTGGGTAGAACGTATGAAGTACGTCGTGCGTCGACGTCACTCTACTCGTTGTCGACGTATGCCGACCGACGCGCGCTCCCCGGGGTCAAGTCGGACTGGCCTGGACTTCCGGTGCCTACGGGGTTAACCGTTAAGGTGGCAGGGTGCCTGGCATTGAAGTGCGTATCATGATATTTTGCTGTCTGACAAATGCCTAGATCTACATGAAAAAATTGTAAGACTTCGCCTCGTGGGAGATCGCTGGTTTAGGATCACCTAGAGGTGCCTGTCATTGTGGTCAGTGTGTTGTAAATCGAGGTTCTAGCTGGAGTTTTGTAGTCAAATACTGAACCCCGTGCCCCATTGTGTTGATTTGAATATATGTACACAGCTGCATACCCGACACTGTATGGAAGCCTGATTTGCATAAAGTATGTTCAAACCAGATAACATAGCTGAGTCTGTGGGGCATATTGGACATCTGACGGAAATCATTTGTCCTCTGACATTATGGGTGTGATTCTGTTGGGTCTTACGAACAAACGAATGAAGCAAGCGTTCATTCTCTTCCGGCGAGCAATTTTCGGTATTGATCCCTCCAGATCCTTACATACATGTAAAATAACTCCTATGTGGAACAATACTGATAAAAGTAGCTAATAATTGATATAGTGTGCATTACTTTGCCTATCCTCATTCTTCACCATTTATCTTTTTAGATCAACTCGTTCGATATGAGCTTCTCGGAGCTTAGCAAATGACCTATTTTGTATTACATACGCGCCCAATTTGTTATTGTCAATACTCTGTTACTTACTCTATCTGGTCATTGCTTCTTTTTGTACATGTATAGTCTGACTGTGTTAGTTGTGTATATGTTGTCCTGTATCGTGTATTGCCACTTATCATTATTTCTCAACTCATACTTCATTCTTTACACTGTCTTGACTTGTGTGCACTTGTTGAAACTGATAATGTATGATATTTTTGATTATTATTGTTCTTCAACCTACCACTTTTCTGTATATTGTGAGAGGATCAATAAATCTCCATTCAAAACGTAATTTTTTTTTGCATCGGCGGTAGATTGGGTATAGCCACACAAGCAGCACCTCCCCCCCTTTTATATGCACGTGTCTTCAGCAAACCGTCTCTAATTAAAACGAATCTATTGTTGTCTATTTATTCTTGTCTTCATAGAACGCTTTCAAGGTTCTGCAGCAAGGACCTCAGAAGTCTAAACAAACATACTAATGTTTCATATTGTGACTGGATTTGTTCGTTTTCTAAATAGATAATGATGTTAATGTCCATCACTCAAGGTATGGATGTACACGGTGGTTTTAATGACAACAATATCGTGTAATTGTACTTAGGGTACCTTGATTTCCATGGCACGTAGAAAGGTAAAGAATATACTACATGTACAATATACCAACCTCAGCTGCCCTATTATGAAAGGTTGTGCCTGCATACATCGAGGACAGTGGCGACACCTGCAGTGAGATGCAGAAACCAATGGCTAAGCTTTGTCGTCGTACAGACTTGAAGCAATGTGGGTTGTATGTACCTTAACGGGCCTACTATGGGTGGAGGCTGCATGGGCTCTATAGTATTGTCTAATAAAGACACTCGGATCCATTTTCATCCATGCATCCTGTGCATTAAATATCAGCTAGTCGAGGCCCAACCTGTCCATTGGTTGTATGTCCTACACACTGAAAAAGTAACCCTGCTCCAGAGTCTTCTAATTGACAATGTCGCCAAACCGGAGTTGTCAGATAAAACCACAAGTGGCATGTGCCATACCAGATGCCCACCCATCCAAGATTTTGAAAAAAAAAGGGGACAGGGGCCATTGTAAAATAGATCCCTCAAAAAAATATCATTAAAAAACAAAATGAATACCTAAACCTGTCAAGGGTCCTCAACATGGTATAAAGATCCTTGAGGCAGAGAACATTTGGGATATGACAAGTCCTGTCACACAAGTTTGAGAAGCCATCTCTAGAAAATAGAAGGAATGTCATGACCCTTTCCTTGACTGTTCACCGATGCTACTGTAAGGCTCCACAAATGTTTGCATGCATAGTAACACTATACATCAGCCAGTATCTTTTCTTGGCAGTACTTGTACAAGGGGAGCTGGCATCGCTATCAGGAGGTATACCCCATTCAATACCAATACCATGGAGATTTGGTGATCGCAGGATACATGAACTGTGCCAGATAATACCCAGCTATAGCTACACAGAGAGGAGAAACAGCGTTAAAAGGGAGTCGAGGTTACTTTTAGAATGACTCCCCCTTTAAGAGAGCCCAGGTCCCTATGTGACTCCCCTAGGTGAGTCAGGGAACTATGTGACTCCTTTTTAGGTGACTCCACTAGGTCAATCAGGGAGTCACTTAGGCTCCGTTACAATCTGGGCTCCCTTAAAGAGGGGAGTCATTCTGGAGGCAACCTGGACTCCTTTTTGACGCTGTTTCTTTTCTCTGTGTACCTATATATGTCTGTTTTTGCGCCAATAGTCTGTTGTCACTGCCTCCTGTTTGTGATAGCTTCAGTGAGGGGTAAAGTGCACAGTGGTGCCCCCTGGGATAACCGGGAAGAACTTCACATCTACCCTAGAAGGGGGACACCAGCTGTTCGCCAACATGACACTAGGGGGAGTAACTGTATAGTGCAGTGTGGTAGACTCTCCCATCTACAGTTCCACCATATTGTATCTGTTGTACTTTGGTGGGTGGAAGTGAGGAATCTCAGTTCAGCCCTATACTGTCGATTCTGTCATATAATGTTAAGCCCAACTAAATCGACTGTCCATGAACATAGTCATATCGTTTTTGTGATCAGTCACATAGTCTCACGAACCGTTTGGCCATCTATACTCCTGTTGGTGATTCCAGAATTATCAATAGCATAAGGACCAGCATAACTATAATAAGGATAACATGTTCGTTAATTTGTTTAGGCCGATTGTTTAGGCGTCATTTGTTGTCGCAAAGTTTAATTCATGTGTGAAGCAAATGGAACGGTCAATCATGTCAAATTAGGGTTACATCCTTTAATATATTAATATGCTTAGTATAACTTATTTATGTTTTGTTTTGTAGTAGGCTGTACTAATCTTCTCAATATGAATTGATATCAAATAAATGCAAATTCATGGACACAATCCATGTGTGATACAATCTATACATTATTGATTGTGTATTTATAACGTGATTTAATATTTATGTATATAATCATTAATATGAAATTGTATGAATGATATACCATTGTAATTATCACCATAAAAGCACACACCTATGGACATACTTATGAGGATTTTGTATTTGGATGATTTGGGCTTATACATTGTATATGTCGTTCGACAATTGGTTTTATATTCGGGTAGCATTAAATGAGGAGCATTACACTCTACAATATATACTTCGCTATCAGTGCATGCCTATCTAAATACAGGTCTGTATCAATGACACAACTGCCATATAAATTCCAGAGACGCTATATTATATCTACTTCTTGCGCACCTATCATTAGAGGGTGACTTTTGTAGCCTTTCCTAACCCGCATGTGAAAATTATACCTCTGTTTTAGACCGGGGCTGTACAGTTGCACCGATAATACACCCATTGTTGTTGACGGCCCACGGTGGCCCACCTCCCGTCAACATTTGTCTTCCCATTCCCCGGACGGCCGCCGGGCTAGTGCTGAGGCCGGAGGAGATGCGGGTTTGCTCCCGTTGGATGCCCTTTGGAAGGCAGTCCCAATGTCGGCCTCCAGTACCCAGGTTTCAAGGAGGCCATGTGAATTTTTGTAGAAACAGTCGGTGAGTAAAACGGATTAATATCATTATTGAGTGTTTCAAATCACAATGGAGGAGCATGACAGTTTATATTGAGTTCTAGAGTACGTTTGCTCACGAGAGAAGCTGCATACAATTGGATGTGGGATATTTATGAGCTAGGACTTTAGAATGGAGAGGCAAATAATCTCACATGTTCACGATGGCTTTCTAGATATGTTTACATTCATTAGATGGAAAGGAGCAGAGATGCCTTGACATACCTTGGGAAATACCAATGGCTTTGTACTCAACCACGTACAAGACAGGCCACTGAAGCCTTTTCATTCATTAATTATTGTATGGGCAAGATGGAACAGCTTCCAGTGCTTATACCCTACAGTTCTTGGCATTACAACGTTCAATTATGTATGCCCCCTCCCCCATTTGATACCCCGTTAATATAGTGTTGTGACTGGCATTGTACCCTACAGTGGCTTTGTAAATTGTGATGATGAGTATCAATCAAAGCTACCTGATTCCATTAGATAACATAAGGAAGATGATAAATATGCATAACGTCATCAATGTTAGTGACACTGATTCACAGAGACAAGAAGATAGATTGGATAACACTGTTTTCCACTGAGTACTGAATCTGTAACATGGAGGACAATCTGTATGACAGGTTTCCAACTGTCACAGAAATTATGATGTATCGCCTATATCATCACCTTTGTTTCATATCACAACATATATACAGGAATCACTGCTTGATTTTGGACTGCGATAGGTCAAATAGTATAGCTCATTGTTTCAATTGAAATTGATAGAAGTTTGTTTATACAGACCCTGTTCACTATATTCCCATGAGAATGGCAAAACACTAACATGGAATATAAATATTGTATTACTTCTTGCCCAGCATTATATATTATTCTAAAGCTGACTAATGGAATACTTGAACATATAGAAATATCTATGGATCCCTTTTCTCTCCTCTTCACAATATCTTATCAATGTAATCTTTCGTATGCAGTTAAAGAGAAAACTAGACACTATGTGATAGTTTTGATATCAATGATATATTTCATTGTCATTAGCCAGTATAGTAAACCGTTTAACTTCATAAATACCACACCAAGAATCACATTGTGAAAAAGACAGAGACATAGAGCACAGCACCGAAATACAAACTATTCCTTTGTGAATCTGGCCAGGCGTTTTGTAACTTTATGTAGATATAGTGCAAATAACACATATTATAGAGTTTCCAACGGTATTACGCAATTTGTAATCTCATGTAGCTCTCTTGATGGCCCTAACATGACTTGTCCCAAATCCCAGAACACTCATCACACCCTGTGTGTCATCACCCATGCACCCTTTATGGATGTGTCATCATAATCTGAGGTTTGGTCTAATTAAGTTGATTATTGATAACCAAAAGACAAAGCTACTCATAAGAAATTCGTGACTCTTAATTGCCTTGGCAGAATTGAATCATTTGATTTATGTTAATTTACTCACTATCTCTGCACTTGTTATTATTATTATGCTTAACAATTAATTTTAGTCAGTAGTGACTATAACCTAGTCTGGCACCTAGTATGTAATTTGCGGGCTAGACGATAAGTAATTTTTCAACATCAGTTCGCAACCTAGGGTTAGCCAGTACTGACTAACTTCCTAAACCTACAGATTAACAGTGTGCTATATAGTCCATGGTACTGCATGACTGTGAATATTATCTATCAATGTAATCCATCAATACACATGCCGTTTATCATTACACTGGTGCTCAAGAAAAAAGTGTTCTTCTTAGTACCTCATTGTATAAAAAAAACTTTGGGGATGTTTGTGTTTAAGAAAACAAAGTTGATTTATGTGTGGCAATGCGATACGGACGGTCAGAAATGTGTAGCAAGTGGTTTGGGAGATATGGTGGAAGCTAGAACAGTAAATGTGGGTGGATCACATTGGGGGGACAAGGGAAGGGGGGGGGGGGGCACCAAGGAATGGAGGGAGCAGCAAGAAAAAGAACCAGTACTAATTAAACATGCATTTGCAGAGAGTATGGGGAAAGAGAAGAGAAGGCAATGATCAACATGTTTGTCAGCGATAGGGCAGGAGACACAAGGACTACGTAGCAGAAGAATGGTGTGGATGTAGACAAGACACAAGGATTAACAGAGGAAGGTGTGGATGTAGACAGGGCACAAGGATTAACAGAGGAAGATGTAGATGTAGCAAGGGCACAAGGATTAACAGAGGAAGGTGTGGATGTAGACAAGGCACACAGATTAACAGAGGAAGGTGCGGATGTAGACAAGGCACAAGGATTAACAGAGGAAGGTGTAGATGTAGACAAGGCATACAGATTAACAGAGAAAGGTGTGGATGTAGACAAGGCACACATATTAACAGAGGGAGGTGTGGATGTAGATAAGACACAAGGATTAACAGAGGAAGGTGTGGATATAGATAAGACACAAGGATTAACAGAGAAAGGTGTGGATGTAGATAAGACACAAGGATTAACAGAGGAAGGTGTGGATGTAGACAAGGCACACAGATTAACAGAGGAAGGTGCGGATGTAGACAAGGCACAATGATTAACAGAGGAAGGTGTAGATGTAGACAAGGCACACAGATTAACAGAGAAGGTGTGGATGTAGACAAGGCACACATATTAACAGAGAAGGTGTGCATGTAGATAAGACACAAGGATTAACAGAGGAAGGTGTGGATGTAGACAAGGCACACAGATTAAAGGAGGGAGGTGTGGATGTAGACAGGGCACACTGTAAAAAATAGATGTACTTTTTACAGATTCACTCTGTAAAATTTAACGCTGATTCACCGTTATTTGGAATACAATGAAGCACCGTAAATATCAGCCATTTCACAGTGGATCCTTGTTAAATGCTAACCTGGTTTGGATTACAACGTTTCAACGTAAATTCATCTTCTAATGTCAAATCCCAGAGGGAGCCACATATAGTGGATCTTGCCATAGATAGGTGGCCTGGTTTGTAAGAAGATTTTTCTGGAGAGTGTGAGCCCTTGAAGTGGAGTATACATGTTGAAATAATGGTAATTTCCAATTAATCTTTATGTTTGACAATTTAACAATTCAATCTTGTGATAGGTTTGACAAAATACCATGATCACTTGATAATATCCAGAAGAAAGTAGCTGTCTGGATCTATACACCTATTTTGTGGTAATATACTATGCATATATCCTCACCTCTGGAAACTCTGCCTTGTATCAATCCTATAGGGTAAAACCTTTTGTATAGGCCAGGGCTAGTATGCAAGTCAGATAGTCAGTGGTGCGTATAGGAAAAGGACAAAGTCAAAGTATGGCTTATCCGTAAGTTTTTAGATGTATGCTACAGTAACTAAAGTCACCATAATAATCGAATATTCTCTGTACATTTGAATACTGTGAATCTATAAATGCTGATTTAACGTAAAATTAACGGTGATTCAACGTAAAATGAACAGTGATTCTGTGTAAAATGAACAGTGATTCTGCGTAAAATTAACGGTGACCGTCACCGTTAAAAAAACGGTGAAAGTTATGTCCCAAAAGTTGCCGGTGATTCAACGTCATTTTGACGACATTTTTTTTACAGTGCACACAGATTAAAAGAGGGAGGTGTGGATGGATGTAAATAAGGTATGAGGATCAATGGAAGGAAGGAACATTTGGAAGGAGATAATAAAAAGGGGTGAAAGCGAAATATAATGCCACACACGGAGACTAGAAGTATTAGGCAGCGTAGCTATTCTTGATGACTCACCTGGACTTTGGGAGTGCTTTGGCCGTTTACGCATCGACTTATTGACCCTGTTTGCCCCTGGAGTGGCAAGAAAAGTCTCAGTATTGGATAAAGTGTCTACCTCAAAAAGGAAAGGAAACAGTTACACTGTGTGAGTGTTCCAAACCCCCTTACTGTAGACATCTCAAAAAATAAAGAAACAACCTTTAGAATCCTTTCTCTAATCTGCAAATCCAGTAGCTTTACGCATATGAAAAGGTAACATGGTAGTCATTATGGCCACATAATTAAACATTAAACTTTTCAGCACGATGACATTGTTAATTGTGTCATGTTACGCATTGATTAAGCAGGATCTGTCAGCATGACTTTATGTGAAGGCATGTTAAGAGATTGCCATACAAATCTATAATATGACTCATTCCTTAGTCTCACTTATACCTACTGTATATTATGGAGACCACTGAGTGCATGGGAAGATGGTTTTGTGTCCAAACGCTCTGAGTGCTGTAAATCCTTTCTTACCCCCCCCCCCCCACCCTTACCCCAACCTCCCCTCTCCACTCCACTCCCACCCCTTTCCTTATTCACTGCCCAAATACTGGTAGAGGTGGGGCATGGCACCCATTAGGTGGTTCCCAGGAAGGCTGACATGTCTTGGCCTCCTGAACAGCCCAACTTTAATAATTGATGACGGTCATTGTTTCCTGGTTCGTCCCCTGTTTGAGTAGTTCTTCGCATGACCACTGCGGCGCTGTCAGCCAACGGGACGCCATCGTGCGGGACACGTAAGTACTAATGGAACGGAGGGCGGCTGTTACATGAAAAATACAGTGACAGGCAGAGGAGTAATGGGGGGGGGGGGGTATTGCAGATGTGCCCAGAGAGGGGCAGCTATCTTAGGGAATGTTCACAAATGATGTCACCGGCCAAGGGGTGGAGGAGGGAGTGTTTGGGTTTAGTGACGAAAGGTGACCCACGCCTTACAGTTGTACATTTGTATAGGACAATCTGCCCAAAATAGTGACGGGTGGCTTTGGGGTCTCACAATTTAAAAAATAGGTGACGCCAGTTGTGAACGTTCCCTTAGAGTACGGACAAATGCAATTATGTTTCCTGTTGCCTTCTGCCACACATCCTTGAGGACAGTCCTAATTCCATAATATCGTATTTTCAGTGTAAGGAAGGTAATTATTGCTAAGCCAACAGGCTGCCACCTGTTTTGTTTCATTCCAAAAAGTAGTAGACATCTGATAAAGAAGGAGTTAAACAGGCTAATAATTACAGGTGTGTATCCCTAAGGTATGTGTATGTGCATGTAATTTGCCAATGCTATAGCCAATCTAAGATAAGCAAGACAATGAAGAAGAATTAAATGGACACAGTCAACAACTATACTCCGATGCATATCTCTGGTGGCACTACCTACATCTGGACATTCTTTAATAGACCTTCACAAAGTAATCGTCCAGGACAATAATTGTTAATTGGGAATTAGAAACGATAATAAGGCAGTCTATAGAGAGAAGAAAAAATGCTGAATAATTATTTTCCACCTGTCTGAAGAAGTTGTCACATTCCCAATGCCACGCTAAATGTGTTACAAGTTATACATAACCCATTTCTACAACTGCACAATAGGCTCCATAGAGACTCCAAATCCTTATTCCTTTTAGTATCATGCACATTTTATTAGCCTCGTTCCCGTGCATGCACAGAAAGGTGTCAACGCCCCCTACAGTATCAAGCATTTGACAATACTCAAATGGGTGACAACTTGACCATGAGTAATTATCTCGATCTTTAATTCATCAGATTGGCACTGGATCTCTTATGGACACTATTGATGCTGTCATTCATGACTGGACAGGTGTTGTTTGAGAGTGCGCACTGTGATGCATGATCCTTCATGCAGTTTTAATACGTTATCCCTTTAAGTGCCGCATTGTGATTAAATGAAGTATGCCATTTGTTCGGCATGATGCATAAATGCAGCCCTGGCGAGTCTACTCAGCAGGGCTGCATTCATGTATCATGCCGACCCTTTTTGGAGAGTATCATGCCCCGTGTGATCGGTGTGATGCATGAATGCAGCACCGGCGAGTCACTCGCCAGTGCTGAATTCATGCATCATGATGACCGATGGGCACAATGCAATAAAGCACTATGCGGGCCTTAAAGACATATACACTTTTAATAAGACTGCCTTGATCTGGCTCGTGAGCTGTATTAATAGCGGCCCTGCTTGGCTCACACCCACTCTGTCACTATTATTAGAGGAGATGTCGTTAATAAGTTATTATGACGACTGAAGGCTGACACACAATAGTGATATGTACCTGTTCTCTGCAGGGTAACCAGTGCAATGGATTACACTGTCAGCTTCACTCAAAAAAGTAAACTTGTCTCCAGACTCTTCCAAATGACGGTCATAAAATAAACAAGTCAAAAACCCGTTAAGTGACAAGGAAGCGGGTCTTCTAGCTGGAGATAGAAGACCCACTTGGCATATGCCAGCCCAAAACTCGACATTGGCCAGCTCCAGATTCTATTTGTGGGATGGTAACCTGATAAGTTAGACAACTTTTGACTCGTTTATTTTATGATAGTCACTTCGACGAGTCTGGAGACAAGTTTACTTTTTCACTGTTGGTTCAGGTCAATTGATGACACGTACCATAGCCTCTTGTTTAACCACCGGGTGTTGAACAAGCGCCGGTCCTGTATAAGCTACGGGGGTAGGAGAGAGTCTTAAAATATAATTTTACCACTAAATGTAGACATTAGATAAGCGCCAATCTTGTATACGAGTAAGCAGTGGGGGTGGTCAGGCCTGCAAATATATTAGCACTGAGGCGCTTATTCAAGACGATACGGTTTAAGATATCTAATTTTGCTGCAACCAACTACATTCACCGTAATGTCTCTCGATTGCACATCTGCAGGGAGTGTGCAGTGGACGATCCTCTCAGTTTACCAATATAGTCAAGCATTTCAGAGGCGTAGGAAGCAAATCTCCATTTGGGGGGCCCAGGGGGGCCCACTTTTATAGGATCGGCTTTTATACATGATGATCATTTACACACTTATAATGGGTTGTATAAAAGAAAGTAGTATTTCAGCCCCCTCTAGTTCTGACACGGGGGCTCCAGGTCCCTTTTCCCCCACTTTTTCCTTTGCGTAAGAGGTAAAGATTGGAAATAGTGTGTATCATAGTAAAGGTTTTGAAAATTTTTGGGGGGGGCCAAACATATTCAGGCCCCCCCTCTTCAGTGATTGGGGGGCCCGGGCCCCCCTGCCCCCCCCCCTTTTCCTACGCCACTGCATTTATTTGTCTCTTACAGATCCTAAATTAAATAGGGGGCGCGCCCTCCTTTTAGGCTGAAAGTATTAAAGCCATAGCTTCCAGATCCCCAAAATAACCTCCAAAAGAGCAACATGTGTGTGCATGGTAAATAAAAGTAATGCACCCCCTCTTTTTCCCGTTTGATACTTCCAGTTCCACATAATTATCACTGCCAAGAAGGCAGTAGGCCTGATTCTGTTCCCAGGGTGTGGAAAGGCTGGACGCTCCCTCCATGGCCTCCCTCCATAGCCTAGCGTTGCCTGACTCTGCATCTATTGGCACTCTGGACGAATCCTTGTCATATAGTCTCTCTGAAGTGCAAGTGATGCTGCAGCGGACTTTTTCAATCTCTCTCAAGAGTCACTTTGGTTACATGTCTAACTGTGGAAAGAAAACGAACCTGACTCTATATGTACAGGTTGCTGCCTCGACATTCATATATTATGCAAGAAATCTCTTTTTAATCACTATAGAAAAGAAAAGAAGAGCAGTGTTATTATGGCTTCTCAAATCATCAGCCTACCCCATCACTCCCCTGCAGCCTGCCCTCCCATGGGGATGCTACCCACAAGTTTTGGTCGGCAACAATTCTCTGGACACAGCCCTAGATGATGATGGATGGACGCTCTAACTTTTACGCTGGTTCCTGGAAGACTAAAACACTCTGTGAACTACCAGTGATATCCGCTAGCTCTTTAAGGCAAAACAATGCTTTGGTGTGCTATGCCCTTTGTCGTTATGATGCATAAATGCAGCTTTGGCAAGGCTACTCGCCATGGCTGCATTCATGCATCATATACTGACTTGGGATTGCATCAACCGCCATTTGGATGCAGCGAGTTACACGCCAGGGCATGTATTATACCAATAAATAGCATAATGTATTAAAGCACTATGTGGCCCTTAAAGAGCTAGATACCAGCGGCACAGTGCCGACGCGCCCTCTGGTGGCGTTCCGTGTTATGAGCCGGGACGGGCTAATCCCAGACTAATCTGCTAATGTACCTCATAGCCGGAACGGCCCAGCGCAGAACCACTCACGAAATGGTAAGTGCCCCCAAGGAAAAATGCAGCGGAGAAAAATGGAGGGAAATGTGGAAGTTTCTCTCCAAAGTTTCTGATAGAGAATTTGACTACATAATTATACACGTCTGATCAAGGGGAAGAAATATATGATGGTGTTACATAAAGTTAAGGGAGCTGGTAATAAGAATTTTTACTTTAGGTGGCTTTAGTCAGTCGTATGACTTCTACGCCATTTTTTACACCCTTCTGGTTTACTTGAAACTGGTGTGATTTTAAACGGCCACAGTATGCTATTGGGTTGTTAGGGCCTTAGAAATATAAAAGTCAAACATCTCATTGTACATCCCCCGCATACTGCTTTGCAATCTGAACTTGGCTCCCTGTAATTTCCATTGTGTTTGGCAGCATTGTATGGATCGTATACGTGTTTTGGAGGTGTCTGGATACAGGAATATAGTGTCTGATGTTTCTCGCAGCCTGTACACATTCATGTATTGTGCAACTTCTAGGTGTATCAATAACGGCTAGCTGGAGTGGTTGACTTTTCAAGCAGATTCATTGACAAAGTTAACGGTTGGATATCTCCATACATGATGTCTATCTGGATACAACATAGGAGTTGGGTGGTTGATACACCTAGACATATTTTAATACAGTTAGTAGTTGGATGGTTGACTGCTTAGTGTAGTTCATAAATAGAGTTAGCAGTGTTGATACACTTAGCGGTTGCACAGCATGCTCCACACCCAGGCCCACAGAGTACTTTCAGACAGATTACCGCCCTAGGCTGGGGTCCCATGGCCCTCTGTGGCCGCCTCCCTGCCGCCCTCCCCCGGGTCTCGTCCGCCAGGAGCCCGGGCCCCGGGCCGAACTCCCGGACTAACGAGGAGTGCTGTCAGCACGCACTGCCCCCTGGCACCGTGAGGCGGAACTAGAGGAGCAGGCCCATATGCACCTAATATCGCCCACTCATCCTCAAACTTTTCTCATTAAAAGTGCGCGTACATGGCATGTATAAGGTATGATAGATATAGTAAGCACTCCCAGGCATACATTCTACTAGTATTGGAGACGGTTTATAGGTAGTATTTTCTCATGGTTTTTCCTATGGCTTTTACAACTGTATGTATACATTCCATAGAGGCCACCACGGTATAGCCTACGTATACCATGTATACCTACTACACATTAGTCTTGTCAATATATCAAAGAATTCGCACAGAGATTCCTCCATACATCTAGATAGCATAGCGCCCAGTGCCATGTTTAAATGCTATTCTCCTTATACTACTCACAGTTTCAATGAGTGTACAATCACGAGCTGTGAGTAGTATAGGACAATGCCACACCTACCGGGGCGCGAGTGGAAACTCATTATTGGCATCTGGCGTTGGCACTACATATAAAGCGGTCTATCAAAATGTGTCACTGAGGTAACCTGGTGTTGGCACCTTGATACATGGGCCATCTCAAAATGAATTTCCAAGTTGGTATCTAACGCGAAATTAGTCAGATATAGTCACTATGTCCCAATCATCATGGCAGACAAGCACTTGTTCAGAAACAATTCTAAGTTGCCATGTCTTCGTTCCCTAATACGATTCTATTCTGTGACCTACTAGCTCTTATATTATGTGTTGTGCATAGGACCAATTAGATTATTTCATAAAGTTCCAATCAAGATAATGATAAAGCTTTGGTTGATGGGTTGAAATGAAAAAAGCTAATTGCATCTGAATTTCAAAAGTAGTCCAATGGACAGTCATGTCACAAATGTAAAAATATATCTGCAGGCCTAAGTTAATTGATTGATTACACATCTGTTTGCAAATTCCCTAAAACATCCTCAGATAAGCATTAGCATGTAGCCCCTCTCTGCACCAAAGGTACCCTTTGATTACCATGTTCCTGATTGTAGCCGATAGCAAATCTGTGTTTTTGCAATCACCCGATGACAACTAACCCGCCATTACTCTACACCAAGCCCTTTCATTCTGCTCCCTCCAAATGGGATGAAAGTAGTCCGGCTGGTATCAGCAAGGTCAGGGGTCAAGGACGGCAGATTGGTGACCCCTGATGGATGCCGCTGGAGGGCGCTGAGAGCTACATCCGGGACTCGGAGAGAGACGCTCCGTCTGGTATCATGGGGTACGGATATGGCGGTGCTGTGTTCAAACGGGTGTTCAGACCTATACTTTTTATCGCCAATTGGATTAGTATTTGGTTATCAAGTAGTGGTAGGCCAAATAACGAAGTCAATAAGCCATCGAGGTCTTCAGCAAAACAGGACGGCCCAATATCATATTAATTAATTGTGTACATTTACTAAATCTGCGGGACAGCGGCAAAGCTAATCTAAGTTTGTCTTTGAAACAATCAGATTTTCTAACTAATTGACCTCTTTTTAAATGTATATCTGACAATTTAAAAAGAGGAATCTTCTATCTAGTACTAATAATACATTTGCAATATATAGACTATTCGAGTTCAGTTACTGGAACATGTATTAGAAATACATACATGTATTGCCGATTACCATAACATCGTAATGCAAAAAAGTACAAGAAGAGAACATAGAACCAGTCTAAAGTTATGGTCAACAAATCATTTTACATTCGGTTTTTATCATCTGTTCACGCACGGGCGTTTTTAAACTAAAAAATTCTAAACTATCAAATTCACATTGCTGGCTAGAATGTTAGTTCTGCTTTTGACCACTAGGATAGGGAAAGCCCGACACAAGGCGGTGGTCGCTGGTTCGTGAACAGGGTGATGGATAATGACTCGACAATAATGACCGGAAGTAGAAGCCAAGCGGTGCGCACGAGAGTGTGGTCACGCACCACCATGTATATACACGAGGCTATACTCCACCCCCTGTACCTCTGCTCAACCCACTGCCAATATCCACACTGTGTCCTGTGTATGACTTCTCTGGGTTATTTTTTACATTGGTTTCTTTTGGACGTGTTTATTTGCATTAATCCATCTTAACGAGAATTTGAATAATGCTTACAAACCATACCAGTTTTGTAGGGTATATATCACAAAAAATAACAGGTGACTTCGAACAATGATAAGTATCCTAATCTTATGAATAAATGAATATTTTTACAATGATGAGTTTATACATGACCTATTTACACAAGTGCTCTTGTTGTTGTTGTGGTGGTGGTGGTTGTAGTAGTAGAAGTGGTTGTTTCCTGCACATCTACAGTAAAGAGGACATTTGGGTGGAGATCTGTGGTCGTAATACATGTACAAGAGAGCACTACTTTCGCTTCATGCAAGGGGCTATAATTCAAGGGTCATAATTCTAGGCTGGGAAATGTTGAAAGTGTGGGAGTACAGAAAAAAAACAGAGCAAATCGATTCAAAAGTAATTTGTGAAAGCAAAACAAGAATACGTGTGGCAGGGGATGAGTTACATGAGAAAAGAAGACAGCCACCAATGACAGGATGCTGGCCAGAAAGGCTTTAGGACACACATCTCCACCTCAGTAGCTTTCTCATACTATATGCCCATTTGTATTGGAAATAATCCTATAAAACATCCAAAGGATCCTGTGTGACAACCACCAGTTCAACAGCCTGGTCCCTTGTGTCTTATCTATATGAGATCTACTCTCTGCTCCTGTAGATTTGAAAGGGCTGTCAGATAGGAAGGCCCGGCTGCTGATGGAAACATGCCTGGTCGTAATGACTGCGCATGCTCAGTGGCGCCCCAGCTGTCTATGACATGAGTCCACAGACAAATACCCCAAGGGCAGACAAGTCCTAAGTCAACGCACTGACTTTTCACAGGCCCATTGGGGGTAGTGAGAGAAAGGAGTCAGCACCTGTGGATCTGGCAAACAAAAGACCAATTTCCAGGCCCTCATCATAAATCAAAGGGAGGATGATGATGAAGGGGGGGGGGGGTAATTAATAAGCATTAAGAATGACATTAGTCCTTCAAGGGCCGCATGGTGCCTTCATGCATAATGCCCTTTATATGATGAATGAATGCAATCTCGCTGATTAACTCGCAGTGCTGCATTCAAGCATCATGTCGACCCTACAAGGTAAAATACCCTCCCGAAGGGTCGGCATGATGCAGCCGTGGCAGGTAGACTGTAGATTCTGCCGGGCTGTACTCATACAGTCATTATTACGACAAATGGCATAGCACATTTAAGCACTATGCGGCCCTTAAAGATCTAGAGAGGGGAAGGCTGCCTGTTATCAGTCATCTGATTTATATCCTGCTGTAATAGATCATGATTCATTGCTACGCGAAGTCCGTATGAGGGATAGGGTCTATAGCCGGGCCTATAGTTCAGATTTTTCTCAACGCAATTTGACTGTGACGGACCTATGGTTCCTTGAGGGTAGATCTCGACTCATAAGCAACTGCTTCCGTCCTTTCTACACCCCCCTCAACTCCATCACCCCTCCCCCTTCCCTCAACCCTTGAACACATGGTATGCGGTACCGTCAGACCGTGAGAATCTCGTCAAAACGGGGAAGTCCTACCTTGTTGGCCACAGCCCTACCGCAAAGTACCTCTGCACCCCCTCCCCTCACATTGCCTACCCCCCCCCCCCAAGGACCCTCGGCGTTGGGAGGCCAATACTAAGCCAACTACAGTATATCCTCTGCCTGTCAGTCCCTCTTTGCTCTTTTCCATTGACAGTGGGGCAATTTGCAGCCCCCTAAACATGATAACAAAGAAAGACCATTCAGGCATAATTAGGGAAAGTGGGCTTTAATTTGTTTTAGTCACTCTAATGACCACACTGTTGAGACTACATTGAGAAATGGGGACTTTGGGAGTGAGTACTGTGGTCGGTAGGGAGGGGAGTGAATTGTAAATACCTGAAATAAAATTAAGAAGGTTTTGGTCATTACCATCATTATCATTAAATTTACAGAGAAGAAGATACACAGTAGAGCCTTGTGGCGGGAGTTCTAGTATTTTAACCCTTAAATGCATTATACCATGTGGTAGCCATGATGCATGAATGCAGACTGTTTTTATCTATGATGGACTTTAGACGCAGTAAAAATGAAATAAACATACATATTCCGGAAGAGTCCAAGAAAGCTCTTCTGTTCAATATTCTAAAACAAATATAAATACCGATTCTATTTGTAATATCTAGTATGACAGGTGATGTGCCCCTCTCGAGTTGCCCCCAGCGGGACATTCCCATGTTGCGGTTAAGGTTGGTGATATCATCATCCTCGGCTAAAACAAGGTAATTTGAAAACTGGCAAAGCTATGTGACTCTATTCCTACCACAAGGAAGCACACAGAAACCAATTCTCCCACCTCCCCCACCCTTAGGAAAAGGGAAACACATTTGAAACCAATTAAATTTGAAAAAATTGACTTTGAAATGTTTACATTAAAACAGTTAAGAGGGAATAGGAAAGGAAGAGATGTAAGTGTGGTTTGGAGTGGCAGAAAAGTAATCATGTATACTGACTCGCAGTATGGATTTTCCCACGAGCCCAACCAACTGTTATAGTAGATTGCCGTTGCTCCTAAATCTGTACAGGCCACTAGATTACCAGTACATATGCACTAAGAACAGTAAAAGGGAGGGAGAAGAAATTGAAGGAATGCAGGAATGAATGGAGGAATGCTAGAGACAGACCGATAGACAGCGCGACAGACAGACCGACAGACCGTCAGACAGACCGACAGACCGACAGACCAACAGACCGACAGACAGACAGAACGATAGAAAGAAAGAAACAAACAAAGACAGAAACAAAGAAACAAACAAACAAATGATCGAAATTGCAACCAAAGGATATTCCTAAATGTGCAGAGAAGCTCAGAGAGGAGAGCATGCTACAGGATTAAAGGAAGAGGAGAGTGGGTGGGCTGGGGAGGTGTGTGATTACATCCAGCAGCCAGTCCGCCTCCAGGGCCCTCCTCCAGGCCGCCATCTCCATGATTAGCGCCCCTCGCTCACGTCATAGGCAGTACAGCCCCTGGAGGCAGTGGTCGGGGAGGATACAGTGGAGGGGGTATGTGGTGGTAGGGGAGGATGGGGTGTGGGAAAGTTGTGGATCCAATCTCTCCTTTTGGTAGAGGTAATAGGGTAGATGCATTTAGAGTCGACCATATACCTCAAGTTGAACACTTGAATTTATTTCCATTCAAACACGCAATGCCTTGTACACTGAGGCAAATATGAGCATCAGCCCATGTCGCCAATAGCATTCTCATCCAAGGGTCAGGCACTGATGGGCTATAACAGAAGGGTCAAAGACCATTTTAGTGAGGGTCAGGCTATGCTGTACTCTCAATAACAGGCATGTCGGACCCTCATACCAGAGTCTGACCATGCTGGACTCTTGAAGGCTGAAAGAGACTCTCCCCAGTGTTCAGCATGGCCAGACTCTGGCACGAGGATTCAGCATGGCCAGATTCTCCTGCTCTTCGAGTGAGTCCAGCAATGCCTTACCCTCATGTGGGTGGGTCCAGCAATGACTAACCCTCACTAAAATGCCTGGCCCTTGTAGGAGAGTAATTTTGACGACATAGCCAGCGTCCAACTGACCCTCATATTTTTCTGGGTGTATTTTGTGTATAATGATACAATTTTACAATGTTACCATTACCAACAAATGAGGTGATATTCCCTTAATTAGTAATTAAGTCTGATTAGTAGATAAGATTAGTAAATGACTGAGCGTGTGAGCGTACTCACAGATGACTCAGGGTTAGGTAACAGAGTGTATGAAGATAAATAATTTGTGCTTCTGTGAAAAGCAATTGTACATTTTTTAGGTTTGAAAATGATTTTATTGCCAAAGACACAGGATATACATGTGGTTGTTATGACAATAAGTGGTGATACCTATAATTGCTTGATCCAAGATTTTGAACACATTTGTTGATGATATAAAGATGAGCAATATACAATGATATAAAGATGAAATACGATTTGATGCTTTGAGTACAATGAGTACATGGAGAGAAGGTCGATTTGTTGTTACTTTTTCATTGGAAATGTGATTTTTCATGTTACCTATGCAGGGATTTTGACAGAATAATTTTCAATGAGACAATGGCGCACTCCTTAACAAGAACAATGCGCCTTTTTTAGAGTTAATGGGCCATCACAGTCCTTACAGTAAAATACTTATAATTAAACCACGGTGGGTGGCTAAGACAAACTTCCAAAGGCTTCACACCTTGGCTATACTGTATACCGTGGTTTAAAATAGATAGACAATGGTTATGAAAGGGTCTTAGAATTAACCACAGGGCTTCGCCCTCGTCTGGCCCCTACCAGCAAGCTGTGGTTAATTCTACATACCCTTTCATAAACATAGTCTATCTATTACATATATAGTAAGGCATGGTGTGTGACGTTGCGTTGATACTCACTTCACATATATAGTTAGGCACTTAATATTAGGGGGTGAAACCCGAGGTGAAGGGTCTGGGCCATGTGTCCTGCCCCCCGGGAAATTAAAAAAAATAATTTAAGAAATGAAATGCACGTTGCCCTGCCTTAGCTTGCTCTCTATTCACATCCATCCAGGGGCATCAAAATGTGTTGAGAGATGGGGGGGGGGTCAAAACCCATCAATACATGAATGAGCCTGAGGCATGAATGATCAGGCCAAACAAATAAAAAAGAGTTGTGTTCAGGTAACCCCACCTACCCTATCATTTTGGCGCGACCCTAAACTTTTTTTCTTTTTTGGGGGGTTTGGGGTACCTTATGCCCATGGACCCATCAGATTTATCACATGTTGTGTGATAAGAAGGGAGGAAAGTCACATTGCTGTGTCTTATTCTTTGTGTAGCAGATAGTGGCAACATTCAGTACATGTGTAATTGATATTACCTTAATTATACTATTTAATTGGTTTGTATATGGATAGTGGGGATATCAATTACAATAAACATGATAATTGGCAGTGGGAAATATATCCACTGTAAGCCTATTGAGAATCAGAAGTACCCTTCCTTAACCTTACCTAATCATCTCAAAAAAACACTTTAAAAAAAAAACCGACCTACCTACCCTATTTTTTTTGGCCACGACTTATTTTTGTTTGGCCTCATCATTATATATGTTTCTATATATGTTGACATTGTTGTCTACGTTAGTGTTACTATATAGAGTCTATTTAAGTCTGGAGAGGGCTAGTATTGTGCCGGGGTACTGTGCCTCTACATGGGTACTCAAAAGTTTGAGTGTGTGTCACCGCAACACTTTTAAGGAGAGACCGATTTAAAAGAAAAAAAATCAAGGAAACACACTTTAATTCTCTTTTAGGTCTAACTTTGGTTCTAGTTGGAATTTTTGAAAAATTCTTTCACTGTTGGAAAGCTTATGCGCCATAGGGCCCACCAGTAGGGATTCCGATGCGCCATTTAGGATTTTAATGCGTAAATTGCGCGCTGCGTGGCCCTGTCAAAACCCCTGGCCTATGGTATATGTATATCTTCATAAATTCTTATGGTTTTGTGATGGAAAACCTCCTTGGAGGTGTAGTATTTGCAGTAAAATCTCCAAGGCCGAGGAGGTTTTACTGCAAATGCTACACCTCCAAGGAGGTTTTCTAGCTTATACTCCATCCTGCATGAACTACAAAAGAGCAAGATATCTTTTTAATGGGAAATTCTAGTTTTATTTGTAAAATAAGTTTCGAGTTTTGTTTGGGATTCGAACCTGCTACAGTAAGATTGAACACATCAAATGGAATGATAAGCCTTGCACAATGCCCTATGGTATAGCCAGCTCTGTGGCCGAATGGATACAGCGTAGGCATTCAACTTCTGGTCAGCTGAGTTTGGTTCCCTGTCAGGCCATATACTTTTCTTCCTAGTAACCTACCCAGTAAACAAATAACGTTATACACCATTTTATAGCGTTATATGTCAACGTTTTTCTAAGGCTCTTTAATATGGCATAAAGTTTAAAACGTTAATTTGACGGTAAATAACGTTTTTTTGTTAGCTGGGTAGTAGGTACCTTCTGTAGCTATGCTGTACCTCATAATAGGGACCTTTAGCAACCAAGTAGAAGCTCATTAAATGCAGACATAGCAGTGCTGAATGCATATAGGATACTGGGTTAAATGAGCTACGTGGGGTTTGCTAAAGGTCCCTAATCAAAGGCATAGCCTATATTCTCCAACGTTGCTCATACAAGTGTTGGGAGTAGTAGGCTACCAGTGTGTAGGCGCTATGGCCGAGTGCTTAAGGTCTTGGACTGAAGCATGAGACCACCTACCATGTAGGGTTCGGATCCCTAAAGGGACAGGCTTTTCTACAGCCTAATTAGATCACAAAATCTCCGAACAGCAGCTACAAAACCTCCGGACAGCAACTACAAAACCTCCGGACAGCAACCACAAAACCTCCAGACAGCACTTACAAAATCTCCGCTCAGGGGACCAGAAGAGAAATATGGAAATAAACCTACAGTGGTGTGCTTTGGTGGACCTCTGGTGCGCTTTGGTGGACCTCTGGTGCACTTTGGTGGACCCCTGGTGCACTTTAGTGCACCCCTGGTGATCTTTGGTGACCCTCTTTGGTGGGCCTCTGGTGCGCTTTGGTGGACCTCTGGTGCGCATTGGTGGACCTCTGGTGCACTTTGGTGGTTCTCTGGTGCACTTTGGTGCACCGCTGGTGCACCTCTGGTGCACTTGAGTGGACCTCTGGTGTGCTATGGTGGACCCCTGGTGCACCCCTGGTGCACCCCTGGTGCACTTTGGTGACCCTCTGGTGCACTTAAGTGGGCCTCTGGTGCATTTTGGTGGAGTTCTGGTGCACTTTGGTGGACCTCTGGTGCACCGGTGGTGCACTTTGGTGGACCTGTGGTGCACTTTGGTGGACCTCTGGTGCACTTTGGTGGACCCCTGGTGCACTTTGGTGGACCTCTGGTGCACTTTGGTTGACCTCTGGTGCACTTTGGTGGACCTCTGGTGCACTTTGGTGCACCCCTGGTGCACTTTAATGGGCCACTGGTGCACTTTGGTGCACCCCTGGTGCACTTTGGTGGACCTCCGGTGCACTTTGGTTGACCTCTGGTGCACTTTGGTGGACCTCTAGTGCACCTGTGGTGGACCTCTGGTGCACACATAGTAGTGCACACCCAGTAGTGCACACCCACGTGTACTTTGGTGCACCCCTGGTGCGCTTTGGTGGAGTTCTGGTGCACTTTGGTGCACCCCTGGTGCACTTTGTTGCACCTCTGGTGCACTTTGATGGGCCACTGGTGCACTTTGGTGCACCCCTGGTGCACTTTGGTGGACCACATAGTAGTGCACACCCAGTAGTACACACCCATGTGCACTTTGGTGGACCTCTGGTGCACTTTGGTGCCTCTCTGGTGCGCTTTGGTTGACCTCTGGTGCACTTTGGTGGACCTCTGGTGTGCTTTGGTGGACCTCTGGTGCGCTTTGGTGGACCTCTGGTGCGCTTTGGTGGACCTCTGGTGCACTTTGGTGGGCCTCTGGTGCACTTTGGTGGACCTCTGGTGCACTTTGGTGCACCCCTGGTGCACTTTGTTGCACCTCTGGTGCACTTTGGTGCACCCCTGGTGCACTTTGATGGGGCACTGGTGCACTTTGGTGGACCTCTGGTGCACCTTTGGTGGACCTCTGGTGCACACATAGTAGTGCACACCCAGTAGTGCACACCCATATGCACTTTGGTGCACCTCTGGTGCACTTTGGTTGACCTCTGGTGCACTTTGGTGGACCTCTGGTGCACTTTGGTGCACCCCTGGTGCACTTTGATGGGCCACTGGTGCACTTTGGTGCACCCCTGGTGCACTTTGGTGGACCACATAGTAGTGCACACCCAGTAGTGCACACCCATGTGCACTTTGGTGGACCTCTTGTGCACTTTGGTGCCTCTCTGGTGCGCTTTGGTTGACCTCTGCTGCGCTTTGGTGGACCTCTGGTGTGCTTTGGTGGACCTCTGGTGCGCTTTGGTGGACCTCTGGTGCGCTTTGGTGGACCTCTGGTGCACTTTGGTGGGCCTCTGGTGCACTTTGGTGGACCTCTGGTGCACTTTGTTGCACCCCTGGTGCACTTTGTTGCACCCCTGGTGCACTTTGTTGCACCCCTGGTGCACTTTGTTGCACCTCTGGTGCACTTTGTTGCACCTCTGGTGCACTTTGTTGCACCTCTGGTGCACTTTGGTGCACCCCTGGTGCACTTTGGTGCACCCCTGGTGTACTTTGGTGGGCCTCTGGTGCACTTTGGTGCACCTCTGGTGCACTTGAGTGGACCTCTGGCGCACTTTGGTAGACCTCTGGTGCACTTTGGTGGAGTTCTGGTGCACTTTGTTGGACCTCTGGTGCACTTTGTTGGACCTCTGGTGCACTTTGGTGGACCTCTGGTGCACTTTGGTGGACCTCTGGTTCACCTGTGGTGCACTTTGGTGTCACCCCTGGTGACATTTCTCTTACCCCTGGCGCCTTTCTCCTTACCCCTGGCGACATTTCTGTCACCATGTAGCTGGTGCTGGCGGTATAATATGCCCAGGTTTTGCCCGGTTTGGGGGTAGAAGAGAGAAATAGGAGCAGAATGGTGGAAAATTGCATTTCTATCTTGCACCCAAAAAGTTAATGCCTTGGAGCCTATAGAGGCCCATGGGGGTGGTAGCTTTTTTTTAGTACATTTACATAGTAGCGAAAGAGAGAAAAAAATTATCAAAGATCGCAGTTGAATATCTCAAAGAAAAAATGAGATTTTAAAAAAATTCTTGAAGGAAAATTCTGTCCCCCGATCTTGCCTATCTCATGTTTTTTTCCGCATTTCTCTATCTCGAATGATAACCGAAATACAAAGATTCTCCTATGTCACAAAATTGTCTTTGAATGCAAAATTGGTAGGTGTATATTACTCAGGGTTAATTAAACCCTGAGTCAATGATTGTCTAGGGTCCAGCTGTGGTTGTGTGGATCATCTTGATATGTGCGATAACTTATTGTGGAGTTGCGTGATGTTGTGTGTGCCACCCCACTCTCCAAGCAGGGGTCCACACGACTACACACCTCCTTACTAGGGAGAGACTGTCATCATCTTTCAACCAAACTTCCGAGACATCCCTAGGTGCATTTAAGATTGCCTTGACCACCTCACTAAGTATAGGTGGCCAAATGGAAAGCTATAGGTGCCTAATGCCCATCCTCAATTCTTAACAATCGTGATTTAATTTCTACTAGAGTGAAATCAGTTCCCAGGAGTGTGCTTTAATTGAAATGAGGCGTGAGTGGCGCCAGTAGAGTTGGTGTGTGTTGAGGGGTGATGATGGGGTAGAGAAGGGTGGTGACAGAGAGGGAGGGGCAGTTACTGTCCTCTCCCCACCCCCTCCCGGCCCCTCCCCCACCCCTCCAAGCCCTCAGGGGGGTGCCATATGGGTGCTGGGTGTTACCCTACAACTATGGCCAGGTGTCACTAGGCCTGCTTCACTTCAGTTCAGGCCATACTGTCATGACAACAATGACAACGGTAGCAACAATAGCAACAATAGCAACAATACCAACAACAAGAGAACCGCAACAAGTGCACAGATCTTGGTGACTTTACCGTATATAGGACGTAACTAACGTCAATGTTGTGACGTAATAAGGGTTTACTCTTTATGGTTGTTTTTCTTTCCTTTTATGTGTTTTATGGCTGACGGTATTGACCATTCCACACCTCCATACCCTGATATATCCAACAATCAGGGTATCAACTCCCTCCCAAGTCACTAGAATATAGTTCAACCATGGGTTTCTGTCTGAACGTCCAAAGGTGTATGTATAATTGCTAACTATCACAGCGTTCCTGACACTTGGTAAAATGGACGAGTGTACCTCTCTTATTGCTTTGGTTCATTAATCTTATAAAAGATTCAACTGATAATGCATTAAATCTTTCATTAAAAAAGGCGGTGTATTTTATCAATCGAATTTCTTTGTACCTCTTTTATTGCTTTGGTTCATTAATCATGGAATTATATATTAAATGTTATGAATCAGATAGATGGGAATCAACATACTTAGTATGAAGAAACATAGTCTCTCAGACAATATGCATGGAACACCTACAAAGTGAAAGCTCTTGCTAGTAAAAGGCAGTTCATCCGTCATGAAAACCTTGACGGACTATAACGTCGTGTGACGTACTGAAATCAGAGTGCTTGTTCCTGTCGTGCTGCTGGTTGTGGTTGAGTGACGGACCAGAGACTAGCGCCAGTTGTCAGGTGGAGGGCCGTAGGGTTAATTAAACTATAATTTTCCCGGGGGTAGGTTAGGTCTGGAGGCCCGCCCCACTGCTGGACCTTAGGCCCTACACACCTGTTTCCCTGTAGTGTGGGTGAGCCCTCCTGGCTGTGTCCCATTAAGGGCCGCATGGTGATTTAATGTGTCATGCCATGGGACGGCATGATGCCTGAATGCAGCCATGGCGATTTACTCGCCAAGCCTGCATTCATAACGACAATGGACATATTAGCACATTAAAGCTCATGTTGTTCTTAAATGGTTATCTATATTAAGCAGAGACGGGGATTCACTGCACATAATCTTAATTAACACATTCATTATTTAACCCTTTAAGGAGAGCATGTCAATGCAGAGACGGGGAGTCACTGCACATAATCTTAATTAACACATTCATGATCTAACCCTTTAAGGGGAGCATGTCGATGCTTCAAAGTTTCGTGTATATTTGCTATTTATGGTGCATGTTGACAACACAGCATATAAATGCGAGTAACTCCCGAGCGCTGCAATGGTACACTATGCCGACACATGGGGATGTCGGATGGATGCATCAGTGCAGCACTGGGAAGTTACTCACCATGGATGCATTCATGCATCATGACTTTACAGAAGGGTAACAAGACGATTGATTGTCTATATATCGCAGATTCTTCAAAGGTGATACCCAAGCAATGCACATCCAACTGACATGTGAGAAACGAAAAGGTGAACCAGCTGAAGGATGTCACCATTATAGATATGACATGGGTGGGAATGACACTTGATTAAGATTTGACCATACCTCTGTTCCTGGGGCGTATAAAATCTGTATTACCCATTATACATTAATTGTGCATAGTTTATAAGCATACAATAGGAGGAAAGTCTCAAAGAGGGAATATCCCCCACCCCCTCCCTCCCAACCATCCCACCAGCTCTAACTCCATCCAGCCCCCGACCCCCGACCCCCACCCCCTCATGTCCACTCACATGCACACCTATGTCCACACCAAAGCACACTCCCTTCAGGCATCTGTCGTCCGCACCTTTACCACCGCCAACCTATGTAATATTCATGTCTTGTTTCAAGTCTGAGACTAAGAGGTATGGGAGGGGATATAAGTGCATGTGCGCTGTTAACTGCAGTGTACAGGTGGGTGATGGGGTAGGCGATGGGCACCGTGGGTTAAGTGTGGGTGGGTGGGTGGGTGGGTGGGTGGGTGTTGGGATGGGGGAAGGTGGGTGTGTGGAACCAGTTGGGATGAGTGGGAGTATAGCCTCCGCTTTTAGAGCTTGGAACCAGGTGGGGGGGAGGGAAGGGGGCACTGGGGAGTCCATGGGAGGTTGGTTAGGGTAGGGAGTGAGTGAGTGGGAGTGGGAGGGGGTAATACAGCCATGACCACCACCACAGTGGTATAGGTGTGTGAGTAGGGAGGGGGTGAGGGGTGGGAAGAGGACTCATGGTTGGCTGGGTGTCAAGGGGAACACGACGGTGGCGCCGCCACTGGGGGGCGTCGGCGGTGCCAAGCCGGGCGGACGTACACCTTTATATTGTCCTACCCGGGTATTGTCTGAACCAGAACCGGCCGGAGCGCCGAGATCAGCACACTAACCCCCTCCCTGCCTCCTGTACCCTCAGGTACCACCCTCCTCCACACCACCCCAGTACCCATTCACAGGAGGGTCCCACGCGCCGTGAGGTCGAGTTGAAGACCAAGGAGGAAATCACCACCTTGTCACACCTTATTCAGATACATACACACCTACTGGAGAGCCAGACATTACACCTGTTGAACTCACAAGGACAGGAGGAAGTGATCTATTCCCCGGGGATATTACTGAACACAGGAGGAACCAACTACCAAAGTGTATTCCAGCCTGGAAAAGACGGAAGCCTACTGTCGTGACTACCTGGAGGAAGTTCCTCAAACTCAAACAGCTGGAGGACTGTTCTTAAACTCCAATTGATCTCTCATTGGTGGTCAGTGTGGTCAGTCACCTGAGTTAGTCTAGGCGTCATCCTCACCCTGGAGTTCAGCCTTTAAGCACAAGCTGAGATGCTCCTGGAGGCGGGGCTGACGGCGGGTTCCCGTAGCATGGCACCCACCCTGGAGGCGGTCTACCCTTCTGGAGACAAGCACGAAGCAGCAGGAGGAAAGATGGCCGCTCACGACGAGCCAAACCGGAAGTACGGCGGGATTGCGGCGGAAGTGCCCGTCATCAGTTTCAGCGGAGCACCTTGGTGTAAACTGCCTCCGACGACGACTACAAGCGGAAGTGGGCTCACGGCCAGAATGCCTGGCTTCCGGTCAATAGACACGCGTGAGGCAGCCCCTGGAGGAGGGTCAGGAGGACCCCCGCGCGGTCTACTGGAGCGACCTGAGCCCCTCTACCCATCAGGCCCCTTCAAACCGCGCATGCCCACTCACCATGTACAACAGGAAGCAGCAAACCTCGGAGGTGCTCTACACCGGAAGTCGATGTTCATGAGCAGCCCACATCACCATGGGGCGAGATTCCCTGCACAAGGCCCTCCCCACCAGGGACTTCCGGTACGTCCTCCAACGTCATCGTCATCGTCGTCACCAGGTGAGGGGAACAACTCAGAGGCGGCGGCCGCAGCTGCTGCAGCAGCGTCCGCCTTCTTCCGGCGCGCTTTCCACCCTGCCAGCCTCCCCGGCTACCCTCCCCCTGGAGGAGCGCTCCCTGGACGTGCACCACATCCCCATCCAGGGCTGAGCCCCATGCACCACCACCCTGCCTACGCCGGCATGCCCAGCGCCTCCGCCGCCGGCTTCATGTCCCTGGCGCACATCCTGTTCCAGCCCAAGTACCCAATGGGTAAGAAGACCTTCACGTGTCACGAGTGTCGCTACATCACCGACCGGAAGAACAACCTCAAGCGGCACATCGCCACCATGCACCAGGACTGCGGCAAGTTCCTGGAGTGCTGCGACACCATCTTCAGGAGCAAGGCGTCCCTGCGCGACCACGTCATCCTCTACCACCGCACCGGCTACAAGTGTCGCTTCTGCGGCCGGAACTTCTGCCGGAAGGCGCTCCTTAAGCGGCATCTCACGGTGCATAATGGACAGAAGGAGTTTATCTGTGAGGTGTGTGACTATGCCACCAGTCACAAGTCCAACCTGGAGCGGCACCGGAAGGTGCACGGGCTGGGGTCGCCGATCGGCAGCGACGACGAGGAGCATTTCCTCCAGGACGGACCGGATGGGGAAATGTACCGGCGCTTCATGCACGGAAACAGTGGCGACTCGATGATGGACGGCGCCCGGCACGTCATGGTCGGCGGAAGTAGCAGTGACATGATTTCCGGTGGACGCGGGGAGATGTTCGTCGACGTCGAGACTATTCACACCGATTACGGCAGCGACGTCAGTGCAGATGACGTCATTTCCGATATATCAGACTCTAACGTCAGCCATGACGATATGACACACACGACGTCAACTCCCCGACGTCCTCCGACCCTGGAGAGGGAGCACGTGACCCTCCGGGCAGACCCCCTCCTTGAGGCATTCCCCATCGGTTCCGCTTCCGGTAAGAAGTCCAAGGGACATCTGTACCTTTCTGACCGGATACGGCAGACTTATGAGCAGCAGGAACCAGCAGAATTAGAAGAGGGCACCAGAAATGACACTCAAACTGTAGCTGAACAAATACGTCATCAACGTCATGAAGATGGAGGTGAAAGTGAGAGTCGCGTGGACGCACCCGAGCAGGTTTCAGGGAGACCGACCGCGACCGAACGCTCTGGCGGGAGCCCCTCGCCGCCGTCCCCGTCAGAGGAGCCGCGCCGTGACGGTCTCCTGCCCGAGCAGCAACCCCTGTATACTTTGGACGCGGCTGACGCGCGGGGTGAGAGGAGGGCGGACCGGACATTGATCAATAAGGGATGTAAGAGACTTTATGCCAGCCCTTATAAATGCAGTGAATGTGGTCTGGGTTTGTCCTCTCAGCGGAAACTGATGGAACACGCCACAGTCTGCCGGAAACAAGGTGTGGAAGCCCCACAACCCATGAAACCTCTCAGTGCCACCCCCGTCAACAGTGACGTCGCGCGCCCACCACCGACGTCAGCTATGTCACCAATTAAGTCTGTAATACGTCATGCATCAAACAATGACAATCCCCAAGATCTCTCATTGCCTCGGCACGCGTCTTCGCATAATTTTCTCCGGTCAGCAAAGGACAGTGAACAAATGCTATCTGGTCGCGAAATTCGTGCCGCGACTCCTCCTCCTCCAGCGCGAAATTTGAAACGCGGCCGCTGTGGAGATGGAGAGATGCTAGAGAGGACATCGTCGGTAGGACGGGAGGCTGGCGGATGGTTGGGAGACTTCTACCGGAAGTCCCCTGCCCCCGCCCGACGCGGGGACTACAGCATACGCCGCCTGGTGGGAGACGCGGCGGCCAGCGTCGGGCCGCTTCCGGCGGAGGCGCGCCGAGACGTGAGCCGCGCCCCCAGCCCCACGTCGCCGCCCGCCGCCGAAGAGGAGGACGAGCCCTGCATGCTCCTCCCCATCAAAAAGAGATCAGTAAACCATTTTGTTAGTTTTAGCAGAGACAGTTCCTGTTAGGTTCCTTTTCTTTCATTTAATGATATTTATTGAAATGTCGCAGCCGTATTGAACGATGGACAAGATTCACTTATTTGCTGCTTTGCACTTTACATTGTTTTATTATTTCGAGTTGCTATATATGGCAAGGAAGGGCAAGACTAGATCTCATGTCGCATTAATGTTTTGTCATGAAGATGTATATGGCCAAACAAGACATTTTCCGCATTTACTTATGATAATGAACTATATATATTTGGAGACATAAAGTGATAAACCAATGTCTAACTGAGGGTCACCGTCCACAGAGCATAATTTGGCCGTATAAGGCCATTCTGTAAATAATTTACATAGGGAATGTATAGCAATTCTATCCATATGCGGCCGATTTATGCTCTGTGGACGGTGGCCATAATTAGTGTAAAACCAGTGTCTAACAAATAGGGTATTCTTTTTACAGAAGCATTTACTTCAGTAATGACTATATAAAAGGTTGTAGATAATATTATATTGTACATAGCTATGGTGAAAGTTCAAGTGATCTCACGGGGTAATCAAAAATATCTTTAAATAGTTACTTAAATAATGATGTCATTGTAAGCAGTAAGATTGATATGCATTTTTCGATTATTAGTTTACTAGATTCTGATTCTTTTTACCTGGGTCGGTATTTTTTTCCCAATATAATTATGCTCGTAACACTCAGCATTGAACTAATCGTTGCTGTTCCATGTCCATATGTTGGCAAGTAAAAAGATTGAACATTGAAATGCTCCAATCAATTAGGAGAGTCCCGCGTCTTGCTCTACGTCAACCACTGAGTAACGATTTGTGTTTCAAGCTGGACTTATGTTATAAAACAGTTTCTGTTTTCTGTATGCATTTCCCCATCGCATACAATAGTTGAGAATATAGCAAAAGGTCCGGTGCTTATTTTGTTGGGACTCCTTTTATTCTGCCAGTGTGTTTTTTTTCTTAAATTTGACAATGGTATTATCATATGCGAGTTGAATTCATCTGCGACACAGTAACATTCAAGAATAAAATCGAATTCATTATGTTATACTACTGGTTTGTACTATTATTCATATCAACATATCAATTTGCGAATACGCATTTCGTGTAAAAGACAATACACTCTAAGAACAGTGTGTTGCGGGAACATGCATAAGGAGTTACACGCACATATTTGCAACACACCTTTAAAATCAACACACTTTTGGCAATGAGCATATGGTGTGTAGTGTGTTACACCAAAATGTGTGTTAAAAGTGGCTTCAGAAAAGTGTGTTGATAAGTGTGTAATCGTAACACACTGTGCTTAGAGTGTATATCATATCAAGATATAGTTCGCTCAGTATACCAGAGACCGTTACTGACAATGCCCTGCACGGAGGCAAATACTTCCCAAAAGATTACATGTAGAAGACCATGATCTACATTTCAAAGGTTTTTTACATGCGCACTTTAGATTCGAACTTAGATTAAAGATAACATTACATGTAGCAGTTGCGATTAACTTAAATTTGACGGAATTATTGCTCCATGCAGCCCAGGGTGTTAAACTTACGTTGCAAGGGGATGGTTAAAGTGAACGGAACATGACTTTATAAAAGTTTGAAATGATTTGGAAGTAAAACGAACGTTTATGGACGAGAATATTATGGTAGATCTAGCCTTCCCTCCAAACAGAACTCAAGAACGACACAAGAGATTCTCGAGAATAGTGAATGTTCCTAGTGACGTGTTGGTGATGTGAAATTCCCAGAAATTCACGAGTAGAATGAAGATGTGTATTTCTCGAGTATCACTACAAGAGATGACAGGGAATATGACACAAGAAAATTTCCAAAAACGTTCTGAAATTCTCAAGTTATGACACGAGAATGGCACGAGGTCCACTTGAGAATTTGTTTGTAGGGTTAGAACCCTAAAGGAGAGAATCCAACTAAATATAGACTATTATTTAACTACGCAATAGCTGTCTGAAACATAAATGAATGATCAACATGTCAAAATAGAAGTGCATTGTATGATATAGCACAATAATATTACGTTTCTTTTCGGTTTATGGCAACTAAAAGAACTCGCCATTAATATGTTATAGTGTCACATATTGCATATGTGTGCAAATCTCTCTGAAAAGCTCCCATATTCGACAAATACGAGTTCTCCCGGCCCAGCGACGACGGTGTATTGGATACATGCATGTGTAGTCATACTCTTAGTCTTCCAGAAAAGATCCTGGTATGAGTTTTATTGCTACAGTGGAACCCATATCATGACGCAGAGAACACCGCCCTATAACCCCCCCCCCCCCAACACACAGACACACACACTTACAATATGTCCTCCAGCGTCTATGACACTCTCACGTGCTATATGCCTACCCTTTCATTGTCTCCATTGTTACAATGACAATTTCGTCTTTCCGTCTGTTCGGTCTCCGCCCGCCCGCCCGTTCCGTTATTCAGTGCATGTGGCGGGAAGCCGCTAACAGATGTCACCGTGAGTAGAGGATGGAGGTGGGATGGGGCTACAGGGTCTACAGAGTGGGGGTGGGGGGGGGGGAGGAATAGGGCAAAAGAATTGTTCCCAGTCACCAGACTGGGTTTGGAAAAAAACATTTGTTAATAAAATTCGAGAGAAAAAAAACAGTCTACGTTTTATACCCTTTTTACCATTAGAAACACCCCCGAAAAATCACCTATATATATATACATTTCATTTCAATGTATGGCTCTGCAGTATTTCTGTATACTTTATTTCTATTGTTTATTCATAATAGTACATTGCTTGACTTCCATAACGCATATCCACACCGGGCAACTCGAAGTACAAATAATCATTTTAGCGTTCAGCTTAACAATACTGTAAGCCTAGGTATGCTATAGACGTACATTAACATGTATAATTATCTGTGAAATATACAACTAATGCACTTACATTTTGGGATGGAGTGTCTAACATTGGATGAAGAAATCATTACGCTCTGTCTGCTTGTACATAATGTACTAGGAGGTGGTCAGTTTTGAACAAGAATAGGTTGACAATATATGTTGTTGGATATCCCTTCCCACATTGCCATTAATGCCCTGCCGCCTTGATCTGTAGTTCAAGCTCGTTTGCGTTTCGTTGAAAAGCCATGAGATCTTTTCGATTCCATTTGTACCTGTTGTAAAGGAAACGTGGCTATCCTTCATCACCAAGCGTCCGTTTCATTGATGTCTCTTACGTCTATATAGCTGGGGGATGCTATTGTGATACATGTTTATCGCGTCCTCGAGCATATGTTTAATCCTTTAGGGTTTGCATAGTGCTTTAATGGATTCTGCCATTTGGCGCCAAGATCAATGAATGCAGCCCTGGTGAGGAACTCGCCAGTGCGGCATGCATACATGTTTCATGCTGACACTTTGGAAGTGTATCAACCCCTAGGATACTACAAATGCCATCCTCTGAACCCTGTACACTACCCATATTCGGTTTCTCTTTTCGGGTAACTCCTTGGACCTTCTCTAATACCCCCCCCCCCCCTGTCTAAATAAGGGTTAGATGAACCCAGACAGTAGCAGACGACAAGAGTATTGAGCAGACGACATTTCCATGTGGGAGCAGACGACACTCTGGGTCTCACCCAAAGCGCGGGAACCCACAGTACAGAGGTCACCGGGTGCGCCGTTACCCGCACCGCAGCCGCGCCTCTTCTCGTGCCATGTGCTTCCGCCGCGCCGACCTCCTGCTTCCGGGTGATGTGACACACACGATGCGCGCGACTAAGTGGCGGTGTCTCAACTAAACACACCCACCGATTGTTTAGGGGTGGGTGCCGCCGATGGCTATACCTGGGGTTGGGAACGGGGATGGGGAGGCCGGTGAGTGACTCCTGCCACGTATTTGTAAGCACAAAATATTTCTATACATGTTTAGCTCACTAATGTGATTAGCTAAAGTGATTAGAAATGTAGGTGCTTAGGTCTAGAAAATGTTCTCATTTTCAATTGTTTAGATTTCAAGCTTTGTGTTTCAATCCCAAAATGTTTAGATTTGCAGTGTTGTGTTTAGGGATTTTTATATAAAGTGATATAATTTCATAATTATTTACATCCCTGATCCATGTCCAGTTCCTGATAGAGATCGGCAAAATGAGACAGTATAATGTCTACAGTGTCATCCACATAGATTATACATAGAGTGAAACACCCATCAGAACATACACTTGATGGTTAGGGAAGGTGGCTATATTCATTCCTAATATACACAAAATGGGTGTCTATCTAGAAGCTGATTGGTTTTCCACATAATTCGTAATGATGTAAAGATTCAAGTGGTCAATTGTCTATGGTGCATATATTCTATAATTCTCCTATTATATGAAATCACATTATATTGATTTATGAAGGGTTTTGTAGCATATTTAGGACGACAACAAAGTATGACTGTCTGTAGAAAATACAAATTACAAATAGAGCTGCCACCTGGTGTGTGTTTTAAAAGCTAAACACCTAAACATCACATGTTTACATCCTAAACATATACCCTTTAGACTGTTTAAATGCTAAACATCTAAACATGTTTAGCCTAACTGTTTAGGTATTTAGAATGAAAGTGTTTAATTCCTAAACAGATGATCAATAATACACCCACCTAGCCAAAATGTTTAGGTTTTAAACATGTTTAGACCTAAACATGTCTAAAACCTAAACACCTTTTTTTACGGTGTACGGTATGTCATTAGGCCTGTGTCCACTAGAATATATAACACTGTTTTGTCGTCGAAAAACACGGTTTGCCTAATAGGCCTGATGGCATAAATAGTTTATCGATTAGAATCTATTCATAAATATGCAATGTAATATGAATGCATACCTACGATTACAAATGATACAATGGGCACAGCCTGAATAAGTTCAATACAATTGAACGAAAAGTTGCTGAAAATTGTCACCCCTGTAGAGTCCCAATCACCTCATCCTTACGTGTAGGTCCACTATCCCTAAGAGTAAGAACATACCACTCAGTAGTTGACTATATTTCACATAACGAGAGCTGTTGTGAGGTGCTAGAAAAGCCATGTGGGGACTCTTGGTTTTACCTGAATCCCTCTCTTCATCCACGTCCCCTCTTCATATGGATTTAATGATACACAGTTAAAAAGCGATTTTACATGGCATAATATACCCATATACATGTACCATATGTTTTATATGTTCCATGCATGTATTTGTCAGCGTGACTAAGAAGGCACTAAATAAGGACACCCACCAACCCACATAATCCACAGGGTACCGTATGGCCAATAACCACAGCATAAAAATCACGCCCACTGAAGCGTGACCCCTATGGCTGACTGACCTTGCTCAGTATGTTCGCGGGTTGTCGCCAGGCTCTGGCCAGGCCTCAAGTGCCGCTCAAGGATTCGGTAATTACCCTATAATCACCAAATTACACGCCCAATTAACACACAACCACCAGTGATAGTCATCCAATCTATATATGTATTCTGTAGGGGGCAGGTACACGCGGAGTAGCGGACTGGTGGTCTCTGAATGATATAGAGTGGATGTTGTTGAATTATAAATTAACATAGCTTTCATTGAGATTGATCCTACAAATGTCGCCAGGGAGCTTGGTGCAAATAAACCCTCCAAGTAGTCAGATAGCTTTACCATGATAGAACAGGTAGAACATTACTCTGACCCTGTCTGTATATATATTGTACATGTATATGTACCTGGGATACATGTACGTACATGTACCTGGGTCATAATTATGTAGCTTTCATTATGATGATACATAATTATTTGCAATGTAAAATTCAGTATCGAGAAAGTACACATACTTTTTATAATCACCAATCTCACAGTTCACAGTCTGGTTTGACCCTAGACTCCAGAGTCCTTTAAATAGAAGCAATACAAATGTAACTTACCGGAATCTGACTTACCTTATGTATGGGAAGGCGACGTTGGGGAATACTGCAATGAGTAATGCTAATGGAGAAACCCGATGGAACATACCGGAAAAGGAAAGAGAGGAGCAAGTATATACATTATGTGTCCCACAGAAGCCAATAGCAGATTGTTGTATACAGTTAGCAGACCGCCTCCTCAACTACCCGTAGGTGTATGAGCATGCTCAGAGATGTGCTGCTATGTAGGAAGGGGTAACATGACTTCCTTCTCTCTTTTTTGTGTCACCTGAAAGCGACCTAGAACACGGCCTCGAGCTCTCCAGGCCTAGTGCCACCGTTAGGCGGTACTGGGCCTGGACAAATTTATATCTAGAAAAAATGATCCGGGATCCTGGATTATTTTTCAATGAGGTGTGTGGGTTCGAACCCCACTATGGCATACTTGGTAGCATTTTTTTTTCAAGTTATTTATTTAAACAAATCGAAGCATAATTACACCTCTAGTGACATAGTTATATCATCTTTTTAAAGTTGGAATCCCACTATGGCATACTTGGTAGCATTTCTTTTCAAGTTATTTATCTAAACAAATCGAAGCATAATTACACCTCTAGTGACATAGTTATATCATCTTTTTAAAGTTGGAATATATACATTATTTCAATTTAGATGCATTATGCAGATATCACCATTACTACTAATTGGGCATGAGTGGGGTTCGAACCCACAATATGCTGAGTGCTGATACAGGAGGCCTATACTGTAGGCCTACACAGTGGCATGGTATGTGGTCCAGTGTAGATATATAGGCCTAAGTACTCTCCCAGACTGTAAACGTACAGTCAGGGCCCGAGACTGCCTAGAACAGCGTCTCCCTTACCTTTCAGTGTCAATTCCTTGGTCCACAACGTTTTGTATAAACTATACAATAAAATATTGAATGACAGATGATAACTGGATACAATCCTATCATTGAATAAAGGCTGAACTGAAGAGGGTTATTTCCGATCCTCGTATTTCAAACGTGCCTTCTTATGACAACTGCAAACTGATGCCAGATAAAGCTACAGTTTTCCCCTGATGACCTCATAATCATGGATATGGTTGTGGCTGGGGCGACAATGAGCCAGGGCAGTTGTACTTAACTACCCTGCAATCTATACCTAAACTAATCCCTAGGCACATAACTACCCAGAACGCAGCTGGGCAACGACTGGGAAGTCAGGCTCTGCATAGCAAATGATCTTGATTGTATGCCTGTGAATTCGCTGAGGAATCGAGATTCCATGCCGAATATGGTAAGTGTGTCTTGTGCTATGGGGTGTCTTCATACCTCACACTTCAAAAGATAATCCCAGGATTTTATTAATTCAACCACCTAACAATGTCAACACACGTTTCATAGTAAATCTGCCAACTAGCTTCTAACCAATAAAGTGTATAGATCTAAAAGAAAAGGGTAAAAGAATCACTGCACTAGCTTTACATTAATTCTCTTTTACTCTCAGCAGACACTGTCTACTCCTGAGAAAAACTACCCTTCCAGTCTACCCCCCACCCCCATCTTCATCCAACCTGCCCACCCCTAACGTTTATGAATTACCCCCAAATTACCCACAACCCCTCCCACACAGCGCCACTTTCCCGCTGGGCTCAGTACCGGAACGAGGCCACTTAGGAACCGGAAATCAGCCATCGGCGCAGGGCCTGTTGGGTAAGATGGGTGATAATGGAGTGTCCACCATTCACTAGGGGCCAATCCAGAGGTGTTTTGAGGGTGAGGAAATTAGAGAAATTAGGCCCCTTATGAGTTAGTTGAGGGCTAGGTATGGGGAGATTTCGCCCCTCATTGAGTGTAAATGAGGGCGATTAGATGAAGGACATTTCTATATATAGAAACACTAACTTTTTTTCTCGTGGGAAGATTGAGGAGAAGGAAAGTAGCTAATCACGATATATATGAGTGACCCGTGAGCCTTCAAAGAGATGAAACTATTCAATCTACATTGCGACCACTGATATTGTATTTATAATTTTAGTTTATTGTTATTAACTCACTGATACTGCAGAAATTCAACACGGAGTTGTATATCATTATTTTACATATTTTACATATTTTACTGTGATACATAATGATAGAGTGCTATTTGATTATGCTGTTTTTCAACTTAAATGTGGGTAGAAAATTATCAAGAATGGATGGTCACTTTTTCAAGTCAAACTGGACATTGAGGGACAACAGCGACCATTTGCTCCAGATCGTAAATATCAAATAACAATAGAGAACAACTATGGTATGATTCAGATCCGCATTGAGCCCATATAAGTATCCTGTCACCCCCATGTCAGTGACACACCATGGTGAGTAATCAGAAACAAAAAACAGTGAATCAATGTACATAGCTACATCGTAATGATGTCTCATTTATCATAGCAGAAATCTCACCAAGCAGAGAACAGTGCCATTTCTGGAGCCTTAATGTATGAATCGGTCTCTGTATAGATATTTACCCCCCACCCTATCTCTTTACCAGCAACCTATGTTGATATGAAACATAAAAAGCA